>JAQZBX010018280.1:0-34781 GCA_029593785.1 Cabassous unicinctus | reverse complement strand
CAGATTAGTTGTACCAGTCAATACTCCTATCATCAGGACATGTGTATTCTAGTTTCCTGAAATTTCTTTGAAATTTACTATTATCTGAACTGCATCTTCCATCTTGCTAATTTTCTCCTCAAATTTATCCCTTTTGCTATTCTTTACCATATATTTAATCCTTCATTTCATTAGTCATGGCTTACATACTCAGTATATTTTTATGATTCTTGCTTCTGCTTCAAGTTTCAAATATCTTCCCTTATCTCTTTGAGAACACTACATATATATATCTTAAATTATTGTTATTTCTGATACGTGATTCTGGCTTATTTGCAAGTTGACTTTTTTTAAAAGTGCCTAAATTTATGTGAGGTATATATGTATATATATTTTTTCCTGATGAACTCAAATTATGCTGGACTGGTAAATGAAACATAGTAGAAGAAACTAAAACAAGGCCCAAGCTTGACCACCTCATGTTGATCAGGTGTATTTTCGAGCAGTAGCTGGATTGTATAACTCTTTGTTTGACTTCCTCCCTGGTGACCATTCCTTTCTGAAATTCTGTGTATTCATTTGTCCTGGGCATTGCTGTTTACTAAGAGTTTTAATCACCAGTCGAAGTTTCAGTGTATTGAGGTTGCAGGATTAGACAAGAATGCCCAGTGTTCAGATAGACCTTCTTTGCTTACAATTGTTCCCTCATTTTTCAAGCTGGGTTGAGTTTCACCCAATTGATCATACCCCTGCTGGCAGCCACCAAAAGGGCTTTGGAAGGATTGGCAATGATCTGCTTCTTCTCAATACCACTATCACTACTATGGCAGCTTCATGTGGGCAAGGTTTTGTTTCTTTTGTTCTCTATTCTATTCTCAGAATTTAGAAGACTAACTTGCACATAGTGGGTAACATAAATATTGAATAGAAAAAAATACTGAGCTGAAAAAAAATGAATATGAGAAAAATAAATAATTACAACTAAAACTTTCCCCCAGCTTATTGACAAATCCGGAGAACTCATTTTTTCTGTTCTGTGTTGCCATTTCTCCTCCACTCATAGACCCCAGTTTTTTATATTACTGGTCCGAGATCCATCAGCCTTCTTACTTCTGGCCATTTAAGAGATGGATTCGTAGAAAAAAAGCACCCAGTTAATGCTAGTTCTCCATCTTATCTAGAAAAGCTTAGCTTAGTCAACTTCATAATTGTCATGGTGTCCAACTCCCTCATGTCTATTTTCTGTTTGTTACTCCCACTAACGTAAATTTACTTGAATAATTTAAAATTTCCAGGATTTAATCAATCACTGATTAGTTCAGAATTTTTATTTGTCTCCTATAGGATGAATTTATGAAGAATATAATCAGTAGCGCCTTTTACTGAAATATCACTCAGCAAGTGATAAAGCATCATCAGTGGTTATTTATGCATCCTAATTTCTGATCCCCAAAAATGAAGTTTGTCAATTATTTTGCTATAAATTCAAAAAAGAGGTTCTGAATAATGGAATGAAATAAGTACCCCCAAAAACAAGTGAATACTTTGTTTTTTAAAAAGTGGGATAGTTGAGAAAATACGCAATCTGTCTCTGGCCCTTAATCATTATGTAATACTCAGGAGGCCATTTCTTCTGAGGTTCAGTTTTTCCAGAGGTAAAATGGGGATAATAATGACTTTCCTGCAGGGCTCACACACACAAAAAATTTCACTGAGAGTAAAAGGCGATAAATGTTTATGAAAGTGTTTTATAAATATTGTAAAGCACCATAATTATAAATGCAAGAGGAATGCAGGCTTCTTTTTGTATTAAAATTTCTGTTTCCAACTGCTTGTTTGGTTTCTAAATTTTAATACTGTTTTTCAGGTGCATAGTGTATAACCACTGGCGTTCTTTTGTAAATGTCTTCTGCAAAATAATTGTATGCAAATAGAATAATAATTTTATATACCAAATGACTTAATTAAAAATTCTATTGTGAATCCTTTGCAAAGAAAATAATTACATTCTAATTTAGATTTTGTGCAAATAAGAATAATTAAATATTTGGATTAAATAAGGTAATCTATAAAAGCTGATTTTTGTTGTTGTTGTTGCACTGTTAAGATTGCTTTTCATTTATTTAAACCTACCAATTGTTCTCAAGCAGGAGCAACCAATTATCCAGGTTAGTAAAAAATTTGGTTTAGAAAATTTGGGTCTTCAAATTCATGTAATGCCATCATTTTCTCCTTTATGTTTGGAAAACTTATTCTTAATTACCCAGAAAATTAGGTCAATTTTGCAGTTTTATTTTTCTCTTTCAAAGTCTTCAATATAATGAAAAGAAAAGATATGGCAAGAAGAAACAAAGACAGAGAAAGGTAATTGTAACTAAGTCACATAGACATGTAAAGTCTCTGATTTATGTGATACTTCTGTTTGGTAGAGGATCTAGAGGAAAAAAAGGGATATTGAATTTCTGACTACATATATGCTTAGAACTTTTTCTACCAATGTGGTGAGCACATTTTATTTTTTCCCTGTGCTTTCTGTTTTGAAACCAGAACATTGTGAGCTTACCATAATGAATTACAATAATAATAATAATAATAATAATTGGCATTAATTTTCTATAAGTCTTTTTTCTCCTGAGGTTACTGCTCTACACAAAGCCATTTTAACCTCCTCATGTCTTTGACAGTGGGAACATCTTGACATGATGCCAATTCCAATTCTGATGCATTGGAAGAATAAAAACACATATACTTAAAAATTCTAAAGCATATTAATGATACCACAGAAGGTATTTCACTTTTGATAAGTCCATTAGTTTTACCTTTGTTCACATATTTTAGCATGACTGTGGGTCAAGGTTTCACTGTACAGATTACAGCTGTAGCAACTGCAGCTGCTAGGGAAAATAGCAAAATATTTTAAAACTAAAGCATATAGCAAAGCTGCCACAAATATTTTCGTCTTGTATTTCACAGTTTGTTGTGATTTTTCTTCCTTACTCTAGGTATATATAATGAAATACCTTCGCTGCCATCATCTCTAGATTAAAACATAGAGAAAGAAGGAAAACCTAGCCAAGCATTGATTTTCAGGTCATTTCACACTGGACAATGGGGGCAGGAAGAACATTTTCATTTGCTTCATCACTGGAGTTGGCTGCTGTGCATCTTCAGCAAAAGCAGCACAGCTTTCTGTTTGTATTCTGAGGGTTGTTAGTGACAATGACCTGTAAAAATAAAGATCTGTAGCAAAAGCACTTATGCAAATCATTAGAGTGACAGACTGTTTCCCTAAGCCAGGGATTCCTAACCTGGGGTCCACGGACCCCCAAGGGGTCAACGGAACGATTTCAGGGGGTCTGTGAGCTTGAATTGAAAATTCAAAAAATCATTTTTCTTGTGGGTACATATTGGTGTGCATGTGATATATTTATTAAATAATACATAGGATAGTGTGGACTTAGTAAGGGGTCCAAGGTTTTCACTTGACTGGCAAGAGGGTCCATGGAACAAAAATGGTTAAAAACCCCTGCTTAAGCTGTTATCAGATTCTCATCCACCCAAATTTTATCAGTGCCATAGATGGAATAAGCTAAAGGGGAAAGCCCCAGAATGAACATTGAACATTGTTAGAGCTGGCGACACTTTTGATAGCTGTAGGCATATCAGTTCTCTGATAACAATGCAGTGCTAGTGACAAATAAAAGACTGTGTTTAAACTAAGAATCTGAGTGTGTATATTACTGTGAGAGGCTTAAAAAAAATTTTTTTTTTATGCCTTGTTGATTTTAGCTTGCTCTAGAGCTAGTGTATAGAAACTAGCAACAGTCAGGTAGGATTTGATTTTTTCTCCTTTCACTCAGAATTGGAATTTGCTTACTGCAGTTTGGGTTGCAGAGGCCACAACACATGAACCTGAGGCAAAAAGCCATGTAAGAAGGGGAATTTATAAGTGAAAGGGCAAGCTGATCTTCCTGGCCTGCTTGACCTCTACTGCAAATATTACTCACAGAATCAGTAACATTCAAAATGCTGACAGAAAGATATTTGGAGGTCGATGCAGGGTGAACCTGCATGAGCATCTAGGGACCAAATCTTTGAGAATTACAATAAACTATTAGCTGTGTAGTGGCCACAATTGAAATGCACCTATACATTTAGTTCCTTTTTTGTTTTTTGTTTTTGACATGTGCTCAGATCAATATTGAATAATTTGTCCTTTGTTATGGAAAAAATATAAAATTCTCAGAAGTCAAGCCATGGGCACTTTAATAAACAGTTGATAAGAAATATTTGAAAAGAGAGTATCATGAGCATGGGAAAACGTTGCAGCTTTGTTCCCTCTGTCTCCTTCCCTCTGTCACCTGAGGTTCTGAGGGGAGGGAAAGAGAATAAAGCCTTACTAAGACTCATAAGACCCCGCCATCATAAGCTTTACTTTCCTTGTGGATGTGAGGATTTGTAGAGTCAGTGGCAATTCATATACTTTCCATACATCTATCTTTAATCTTATGACTTCTGGATTTTGAGTCCTAGATAGATGGTCCTTCACCACTCCAAGGATACAATAGAAATTACCTTTGTTTTCTCCTAGAACAAGGGTTCTTAACTTTTGTTGTTCCATGGACCCCTTTGCCAGTCAGGTGAAAACCATGGACCCCTACTCAGAACGTAGCAGCAGATAGTTTTTATGACACTCAATATCGGTATGTCTTTAAATTAAATTTTAGGATTATTCAAAATTACATTTTACAACTTTCCCATAATTTCAATACCTGATAGCCTAACACAGTTCAACATCTGTTCAAACGGTCATTTTTGGCAAACATTTAGAAATTCGAGTTTTCCCACAGCGTCATGAAACCATCTCCCCATCCTTACCAATCTTTTTGCAGGCATTTATCCACTGCACTTAGAACACACTACATCAAAATAAAAATTACACCAAGTCCACACTATACTGAGTATTATTTAATAAACATACCATACCTGCACCAACACGTCCCCACAAGAATAATGTATTTTTGAATTTTCAATTCAAGCTCACAGACCCCCTGAAATCTTTCCATGGACCCCTGGTTTAAACCCCTGTCCTAGAACCTTTGTGGTTTCATTTTTCTACATTTAATGTTTTAATCCATTTGGAAATAATCTTATTAAAACCACTAAGAGGTATAAATCCACCTACAGTTTTCCCCAATTGATAACTCATTTTTCTTCTTTGATTTGAGATTCAGTATTTATCTTTTTCTAAAATTCCTATTCTTTTCTAGTCATCAATCTTCTATCCATGTTTACATTAAACCTACGGTGTATTAACACTAAATAGCCTATTCTGTTTTAAAGGATAAATTAGCATGTAAAGAGAGAGTATTGAGTATCTGATGTATAGTGGTGGTGCAGAGTAGGAAGGAAGTATGATTTACAAAAGGGACAATGGTGTGAAATTTCGCAACATTTGCCCAATGGTTGGGTCACGGAGAAAGGTTAGGAGGGAATGAAAACTGACTCTAAAGTTTTAAGCCTGTAAGATTAAAATATGCAAAAAATAGGAAAAATGTGAGTCAGGAGGTCATTCCAGAAGTTACACTTATGCACCTCTCGGGAGGATCTCACTGACTGCCACAGTAAACAGTACCTCTAGCAGGTACTGAGGTCTCTAGAAACATCAATATATTATAGGCAAGGCAGACAACCCCAGGAAATCAGCACCCAGTCAGTGGGACTTACCTTGGAATATATGATAACCTATCTCCCCAATGTATCAGCGCTAGTTATAATTTTCCTACATATGGCTCTTCTGCCCATTTTATTTGAACCTATAATTAGCACTATACCTATTAAATATATGTCCCAGAGACTTAAATCTTCTGCCTGTTCATATGCCAGTTGAACCCTGAATCCCAGCAGAGTTGCAGCTATCACCTACTCACCAGTTCATCGGACTCACTCAAGACAACTGAAAAAAGGATGGTGATGGAAAATGTCCACTCAAAAAACAGAGAGTATCTACAACTGCAAGCAAGACAGGTCCATCCATCTGCCCCATAGGATTTTGGCCCCCTCTCAATCTAAGGAAGAACAGGCAACATCATCCTAAAATCCTCAAGAAAAGGGGAAATGCAACCATGGACCAAAGTAGACTTATTATTAACCTAGTAATGGAAGAACTTGTAACATTGTTATAAGCACAGTGGTCACCAGAGGTTCTGAGGGGAGGGAGAGAGTATAGTTGTAACTGAGGCATTTTTTTGACATTGGAATTGTTCTGTATGACATTGCAATAATGGATACAGGCTGTTACACATTTTGTCAAAATCTATAAAATTTTGTGGTGCAAAGTGTAAACCATAAGTAAACTACAGACCGTGGTTAGTAGCAATGCTTCAATATATGTTCATCCATTGTACCAAACATACCACACTAATGAAAGATGTTATTTGGGGAAAGTGTAGGAGGGGGAGGGGATGGGTATATGGGAATCCCTTATGTTTTTGATGTGACATTTATGTAATCTAAAGCTTCTTTAAAAATGATTATTTTTATTTTAAAAAGAAGAAAAAAGAATTAAAGAGATCAATTAAAATCCCCACCAGCTATTGTTTTAGAAGTTGTTATTGCTCTCTTCTATCAGGCACATTTACATTCATTCTTGGTTCTCCTGTAATAATAACTTACATCCCTTTCTGTTAGCTAGAAGTAAAAAAAAAATCCACCTCAGCAATTCAGAGATTGCATATTAGAAGCACATAGGTATAGAAGTTTTTATCTTTGGCTGATTTATAATTCAGAGGTCTTAAAAAGGACCTACGTTTTTTCTACCTCTCTTCTCTGCATCCACATATCAGCTTCATCCTACATATGGTTCCCCTTATAATATAAAATGGCTGCCATTTTATAATATAAAATGCAATCAGCACTATAGGCTTTCTAATTCAAATCCAGTGAATAAAAGGGCAGTGGTATTCCCATTTATGAATAAAAGTCTTTCTGGCCAATATAATTGAGGCAATTTGAGTTGTCTTCTTTTCCCTGGGTAATAATTGGACAAGTCTTTACACTGATTGATTTATGTCTGATATTCTGAAACAGTTACCAAAAATGGGGAAGGAATTATCAGAATTGCCATAGAGTAATTAGGGCACAAGTCTGGAATAGGAAAATAAGGTCTGCCTTTCCTGAGGCACTGGGGTTAGTTTATGAAAGTGTGGATGCCTCTTATGAAATAGGGTTTTCTATTAACAATGAAGTGTACATGTAGGTTAGGCAACTAGCAGTGTCTGCTACATATTGTTTTCTTGAGAATTCTGTCAGAGGCATTCACTGGACGCTCCATATTATCTATGTGGCTTATCCACTTTGTTATCCCTAATAAAATTTATCTGTGTTTGAATTTCTTTTGTTGTTGTAGTTTCTGTTTTCAGAATGGAAGCTAACTATGTGATAACATTCCTTTTGAATTGCTGATAAAACATATGTCTTGTATTGAGGGAATGACTTGGGAAACTAAACTTGAGCATGATGTAAAATTGAAATGGATTACTGTATTAGTCCACATTCTATATTCTGCTCTGTATTATGGCAAATGTCTTAAGATTTAATTGCTTGATACAAAGCTATGATTAAAATAGTGAATATTTTTACTGCAGTGTAATTACTTTTAGGAATATATTTCTTTTTAGCAGTAAAGAAACTTTATTGGCACTCTAATCAGTCAATTTTGTACTTTTACTACACAAAAGTTCAGGTTTGACTGTAAACGGAGAGGTTATATCACCTCAGAATTCTTTGATAGAAAGTGTTCTTTATTATTAGCTAATTTCTCACCCTCCCTCATCACTTCCTTTTTGGTCTCTTGAAGCCCCTGTATTCTACATGTTTTTGAGGCATGTAGGAGCTGATGGACTTTCTCTGAACTTAAGAGATAAAATCCAAGACACATTCCCTTTTCCATACAAGCTAAAACCTGGATTGGGAAGGGAGGGGTTAAGAAGCAGGTCTGTAATCCATACTCTCCCTTTATTTGGGGAACCCAGAGAAAATTAAAGGGCATATCCTTATAAACATGTTAATAATACACTGGCAAACAAGTTAATGGTAATAGCTAGTGGAAGAATACTTTTCTATGGAATGTTTTCAGCAGGATGTACCTAGTTTTCTACCTTTCATTATGTTAAAGAAAACTAGGATCTATTGCTATATGGGCTAAGGCTTCCTGAAAAATGTCATGTAACTTATGTGCCTATTTGAGTTTAAAATTGAGAGGTTTTCTGACTAAAACTCGTCTATTTTGTGTTAGTAATGTGCCAGAGCCTATTCAAGGCAGTAAGAAAATACCTAGAAATCTGTTTTGACAGTACTGGACCTCTTTCTCCTTCGCCCTGGGCTCTTCTCTCTGGGCCTCTTGATATTAGTCTCTTGAGTCCTCAAAATCATTAGTAAATCATAGATTCATGTTAGTCTAATTTCACATTGTCATCTTTCATATACTCTCATTCATAAAATTTAGGAATTATTTCATATATGTTAATATATGTTAGAATTTTTCTACATCAACTCTAGAGAAGATACATGCCCAATGTGACCTGATGATGAAACATAGAGTGATGAGTTTTCTACAGATCCAGCACTAAACGATACACATTCATGTAACTGGAAGGAATATCCACTGAAGTGGAAATACTTTGATTTTATGGTGTTATCTATCAAGAATGAGATAGAAGCTATCATTAGTTTTCTTTATAAAAGTATTATTGTGTTGGAAGTTAGCCTGAGAGTTCGTATTAAAATAATCTTCTATTTCAAGAGTTTATAACTAGAGATGTCAGAAAAGTAAAATTATGTCACCATAAAACATCAAAGGAAGGCTTCCAAACCTCCCACAGTAAGACCTCACAGTGTCTAATAATCCTAGCAGTCAAAATGATGTACTTGATGTCTCAATGTAAACCCCTCCTCTTTATATATAAATATATCCCCTACTCTTTTGTACTCAGTGGTCAGAAAGAACAGCTGCTCACCATTTCAAACCCCCTTATTTATTTGAAAAGTGCAATTCTACTCTGGTTAATTGCAAATATATATATATATTTACACATTTCTTTAATAATAAAAAAGTGAATGGTATTCCATAATGGCACTAGCCTATTTGGTATGTGCAAACTAATTCTATGAGGTGATAGAAATTATTTTTTGTTTCATGCTATAGAAAGTGTTACTTGCCATTAAAATATGCTTATGATATTCACCGAGATTTCAAAACATTTTAACGAAATATACAAACTGATCATATGTATGAAAAGAGAACCTTCCCAGTTGGAAAGAACAGCTTAATGTTTGGATTTGTCTTAAGAGATTTTTTTTTTTAAGATTTATTTATTTACTTATCCCCCTCCCTCTTATTGTTTTGCAGTCGATGTCCATTCCCTATATGCTCTTTTGTGCTTGTCTTTTCTTTAGGGGACACCATGAACCAATCCTGGGACCTTCCAGAGTGGGAGAGAGGTGCGCACTCTCTTGTACCAACTCAGCTCCCTGGTCTGCTGTGACTCCCACTGTCTGTCCTCTGTGTCTCCTCCTGTTGTGTCATCTCGCTACACCAGCTCTCGCGTGGGCCAGCACTCCTGAGCAGGCCAACATGCCTTTCACCAGGAGGCCCGGAAATCAAACCCTGGACCTCCCATATGGTAGACAGGAGCCCAATTGCTTGAGCCACATCCGTTTCCCTGTCTTAAGAGTTTTAATCTTGCTTATACCTTTATCTTAACTATGCTAGCCAGCTGTAAAACTGTACTATTCTTAAAAATTGCCATGGGAAGCTAGTAGTACTCTATTTATGTCTAAACTAAAATATTTAGCTGTAATTTAATACTATTATTTCCAGGTCACCTTTCCCTCCCTCTTCCAATCCTCTGAAATACCTTTCAGAGTTATATTATTCTCCTTCCTTCCAGTTTTACTCTTTTGTAGAAAAGATTTCATAAGACACCGTATCTTAAACCAAAAGCTTTCACAGTGAAGCTTTCAAGAACTGTGGAAAGCCATTGAAGGAGATATTTTTCATTGTGAGAGGCATTTTAGCATGAGTCACATCACAAGACCTACTCAATATAATTCTCTGATTTCATGAATCCCCTCCTCTGTCCTCCCATGCCTTCTTCCTTCTCTCATTTTTTGCAGTTTCATTATTACTTTTATCCTAAAGTATTTTTGAGTGTTGACTATGTTTTAGACAGTTGTGAGATTATGAACTTTACTTCATTAAAGAAATTCTACTTAAATTATCTTTTTAGCCCTTTTAAAATACTTGCAATAGGGGGAAAATATGTGAACCATTCCATGCTATTTTATTGAGCCCAATAAAATGTATTCATCTGATATAAAGTATTATCTTTACAAAGGAGTGTGAATTTACATGCTGGTTTAAAATATAAAAGCACATGTTGGTCTTTCATAAAATCTAGTTCGAATTTTAATTGTTTTATCCTAGCAGTGCCATTGTTGTAGGATAAAATGTCCATTGCAATGATGGGAAGGAAATTTGGCTTCCTGTGAACCAGCCCACATCAATAGTCTTTGTAGATCTCCATATCTGTATCTGTAAAATGAAGGGATTTGGTTTACCATGGTTCCTAAGATGTCACTTTTCTCAAATATTCTCTGACACTCTAGCTGATTTTCTGTCCTTGTCTGTGAGTGCAGCAGCAGATGAAACCTATAATGCCTGTACCTGAAGAATATCAGGTGATAGGCTGAAGTTTCTTAAAGAATCCTTCTTTTTGTGTGGGAGATAAAAATTGTTTTCCAAAATAAGTAAATATAAAACTTTTTTTTTTTCAATAAAAATGATTATGTGTTACTCATGATTACTTGTTTTGGAAGATACAGTCCATTCTTGAGCTTCATACCTCAAGAATCGTATCACTTGGTAAATTCAATGAAAACAATTACACCGATAACTGTCTATAGGAAGCACTAAATGTCCTAAATAATGGACAGGAAGAGAGGCAAAAGAGTCCCAGCAAATGCTAATGAGGCCCAGATCTTAGGTGATAGTAAGAGGAATCAAATGAACTGAATGGTTTTAGCAGAAACATCCAAGTGACACCAGAAGGAAATAAATCTGTATCCATTGAGTCTTTGAATTCTTGAAAACATATTGCATTTGAATCACTTTCCTAAGTGATGTGTGACTAACCTTCTCTTTAACATAAAGAAAATCTTTCATTAAAATAAGAGAATTTTTTTAGTCACAGCAGATAATAGCAGAAATATATGTCCAATGAACAATTATATACATAATTGTGGAACAAAAGTACAAAGATATTCTCTGACCTGCTAGAAACAAAGGATTTCTTTTTCTTTCTTATCTGCTACCTCCATTAAAACTGTCTTTTCTCCTTTAAAGCTATATGACATATTCTGAATACTAATATGACACAACCAGATGCATTCCCCAAATACCATATTTGCTTAATGATAAATACCTAGTCCTTACTTTTAAGGAGATTCAGACAATTCAGCTTGTCCTGTAGCCTTGGGGTAGTCAGGAAAGTTAGGCACAGTATTTTAATGCTCATTCCTTCTCGTTTGCTGTTAGCTATCATTAATCCCTAATGCCTGGAATGGCATAAATTTCTTCTACAAAGGAAGCCCACAGGTCGTTTTTATTTGGAGCACTTTTTTATATGCACCACAATATATTCCGTTATGTATTACCTCGTCTGAATGCAAAACTGTTTTATATGCAGATTTAAGGTAATGAGCACTCAAGTTTAAAAAATGGCTCTGGTATCCTGTAGCTTCTCAATAATAATATCCTCTTACATTCCAACAGAGAAGGATGGATTATGGGTTTTTCAATTTGCATCAGGCATATTAATTGCAGAGTAGGGCTTCCACATAAAATATCAATGTACTGGAACAAACTGTTAATGTACCAGAATATGAACACTTACATTCATTTCTGGAGGTTTAAAAAGGAATCACTCTTTTTTTGTTTGTTTGTTTCTATACCTCTGGAGATGGTACAGTTTTTCAGCTAGTTAATGAGAACTACGTAGCCACCTTTCCCCCAAAATCCCTAATTAGATTAAGTGCAATCGGGCTTTTCTAGTCATTCTATTGGGGAACAATACAACAACCAATTAGGGAAAGAGAATAATCTAGAGGGTCTGGTAGAAACTTACTTTAGAGTAGCTTTTAAGAAACATGACATGGAAGATCAACTTTATGTTGCAGTTGGAGGCAAGGAAGCACACTCAACTTTTATTTGTATTATATTACGTAACCGTGAAGAGAATACCTAAACTAGTAAAGCTGTAATTGGAAGTTTTATAAGTGATTTTTAGCTGAGATTTTGCACAACTGTGTATTATGGTACATTATTTCATATAAGGACTTAAATTATATGTTCTATTCTCAGCATAGTCCTTGATGTCCATTTAAAAGAAAGGAGTATTTTTTAAAGAAATCCTTGTGTTCGGTTTTTCTTAAAAGATTCGATAACTAGTAAACATATTTGAATATTTTAAAATATGTTCTATATATTTGTATTGTGAATACCTTCATATGTTGAAAAAATAAAGCATCAGAAATAAAGTTTGAGATTTAAACACAAGCAGACTACATGTTTTTAAAATGAAGGCTGCAAATAATATGCAAATGATGAGTTATTGGTGAATATTCATTGGATAAAATTCTCATCTACTGTGTTCTAAATTGTCACTTCTTCCACACTGACATTTCATTCCACATTCTTTTTGATACTTAATGAAATTTGTGATTTTATTAGCTTCAAACAGCAATAAAATGGGGGCCCACTTTTCAAAACTACACTGAGAGAGAAAATATTTGAGTTTACATGCCACATCTGTAAGCAAAGAAAACTCACCAGGGAAGAGGAGAAACACCACCCACCTAATCCAACAGGAGACTTGATTCATTTTGTGTCTGGAACAATCTGTGCAATGTTACAAACTGAAATGAGTTTCCTTTTCAATCTTCAGGTGTAAAGAGTAGTGAGAATGCCATGCTCTCGCTATCAATGTAAACTTTTTTTTTTTTACGTCTTTTCTAAGAAACCTTTGTGTGTGTGTGTGTGTGAGAGAGAGAGAGAGAGAGAGAGAGAGAGAGAGAGAGAGAGAGGGAGAGGGAGGGAGAGAGAGAGAGAGCACGCATGTGTATATTTCATTTTGCAGTGGTAGCTTTGACCTCATAGTACTGTTCATAAAGCTGAGTGTGTCTTGGGTCGTAAACGAAGGCACGGAAGACTTTCTCAGCATTAAACACAACTTAATCTACCGAAAAAAGTAATTTTGATACTGTTTTAAAGAAATAGCCTTGGGAAACATGAATTTTCGGTTGTGGCAGCATATTTGCTGGAAAACAGGCACAAATATATGCTCAATGAAGAGACCAGGGTAAATCACTAGTGCTATGAATCTTGTCTGCACATGTTGGGTACAAACATTTTGAGAAATGATGAAAATGTGTTATTCTAGTTTTGTATTGTATTTCGTGGGTGTATTTTAAACTCAAGGAATTTGATTTCTATTAAGAAAGTCAGTGTTGCAATTGTTTTATTTATAGGAAATTCTTTTAACTGAAAACCTTTTATTTCCAGATGTTTTTCCCCTTACTTGAAACGCTGTATAACCCAAGATGCTGCCTGTTCTGTGTTCCTTTTCACATTGTGTCCTTAGATGGAAAATAGGTTCAAATACCTCATTTGAGAATCTTTTACTTAATTTCATCAGTTGGAAAGATATCATGTTTTCAGATTTTTATTTTCTTGGTGAACTTCACTAACATAAGTTTAATGTTTACGAAAGATAACAAAACTCTTTGACACATACTACAATTTAAGTTGTTATGAGCTTTTACTATTTAATAAAAATTGTTTTGGGATTATAAAGGATACTTTCAAAGGTAGTGATTAAATGTACCTCTCGCTAAATCCCCCTCCCCCAGGCATCCTTCTGTGTCCTCTGATAAAAACCAAATGATAATTTAAATCTTTAGATAGAAAGTGATATTAATGGTATTCAGGAATATTATGATACCCTTTACTTCCTTTGAGGGCAACACCTGATTTCAGCATATCTGTTGATTTTTAGTTATAGTTTTTATTTTACTTTTATTTTTTAATATTGTGAGGAGAGGGATTTAATCTCTCAAACTTTGTTGGTAAATTACACTGATGAATGCATTCTGACAGAAAGCTTTAGTGAAATGAAAAGGACTCATGTGTAAGGGTAGAGAATAACTATTCTAAGAGCTTTTTCATGGTTCTCGTTGCCAGGGAAACCACTGCTTTGTCTGTACGTGTTTGGAATGGCTGCCTCATTAGAACTCAGGCTCCCAGACAGTCATTCTGTGATGCTGATGAAATAAAAAAGATGAACCTATTTTAGTTGATTAACTCCAAATTAAGAAGAAAGCAGCATAAATATAAATAGATTTTTTTTAAAAGCCAAACATATAGAATTTATTCAGCTTCGGCTTTGGGAGAGCAGGGTAACTAAAGTTAATATGGATTAAGTCTATTCAGTTACTGGCATGACAGAAGGAATATTTTTTTATTTTTTCTTTCCTATTTCCTATTTACATATTTATGGGGGAGTAAGCAAATGGAATATTATGTTAGTGTCATCCCATAAATATTGGATGTGAGAAATCTTGATATTTGCACAAATATACACATTTCTCTTACAATTTCTTTTTCCCTTGTAGGGACCATTCTGTGTCATGGCTACAATATTATCAGAGCAGACTGAATTCATTGACTTGAGGGCATAGAGAAGTATTGGAAATCTGTGTTGGAAACACTCTTTGGGGTATTTTTTCCTTGACAGAACAAAGTAGTGATATACTCAGAAATTTTAAGAACCAATCTTAACTACAAAGAGGGCATTATAACTTTTATTATTGTTCTAAACTTAAAATATTAAAAAAAGACAGCAAGCAGTCATGAAAATATCTCAATATCAAAGGAAGCTTAGACTAATTCCCAATATAATATTACTTCTTCCTTCTTTTTACTCTGAGACAAATTTCCTTTAGAAATTCATTGGCATTTAAAATTTCTGTCTTTGACTCATAAGAAAGAGATGAAGCAGTTTCACATTCTATTTTCCTTCAAAAACAAGTTCTACAGATTTCTTGTTCTGTCATTGTACATAAGTGTACTCAGGGTGCTAGAATCTTAAATATTATTAATTTAACATTTTCTCCTGAAGTGAAAAACATATTCAAAATCCAAAGAAAATCATATCCCACCAGATATTTTTTTAAAATTCAAGTAAGTTACCGTCAAGCAAATTGGCGATATTGATTTTTTTAATTCAGAATTCCATTTCAGGAGAAAAAAGTCAAAATGATATTCTAGATTTTGCAAGCAGACTTTTAGTTGGAAATATGAAAAGTTTGGATTTACATATAAGTTTAAAATGGCTATTAAGAAATCAAGAGGAGATGTTATTAAGGATTCTTTTAAGAAGATAGAATGCATCTTATCTATGTAAGATAACCAGATACAATAATATCTCGTTATTGAGTGTGGAATGAGAGTAAGGCGGGGATAAGGTCAGGGTTTAACATGACTCCCAGGTGTGGAAAATGGTGTTATTCATTGAGATAGAAATTCTAGAGCAATTGTTCTCAATCTTACATTAGTATCAGCTAGGAACTTTTAAAAATGCCCATATCTGGTCTCCAGCCTCAGAGATTGTATACAATTGATATGGAGAAGAGTCAAGAACTGGCATTTTCAAAAGGGCCTCTGGTGATTCTAATGTGAAGCTATATATGAGACCTGTGATACTAGAACTCATTCTGGGCCTTCTTAATCTTGCCTGAAATTGGAGGAACCTGAAACACTTTAAAAACCCTGATGCCCAGGGTAATTAAATCAACATAACAGGAAATGGGTCCCAGAATTTTAATGTTCTTCAGGTGATTCCAATGGTAATCATGTTTGAGAATCATGACACTCAAGGAAGAGTAGGTCAGGTGAAGGGGCTGTGTCAGAGAGCATACATTGACTTTGTTTTTTTTTTTTCCTATATTAATTTTTTTTTATTTTTAAAGAAGCTTTAGGTTACGTAAATGTTACATAAAAATATAAGGGATTCCCATATGTCCCACTTGTTCCCCTTCCCACACTTTCCCACATCAACAACATCCCTCATTAGTGTGTGGTACATTTGTTACAATTGATGAACACATATTGAAGCATTGCTACTAACTATGGATTACAGTTTACATTATAGTTTACACTTTGTCCTGCACAATTTTGTAAGTTATGACAAAAGATACAAAGGCCTATATCCATCACTGCAATGTCATTCAAGACAAATCCAATGTCCCAAAAATGCCCCGATGTTACACCTATTCTTCCCTCTCCCATCTCTCAGAACCTCTGGTGGCCACTGCCTTTATATCAATGATAAAAGTTCTTCCATTGCTAGAATAATAATAAGTCTATAGAAGACTCATTACTGTCCATTGTTCATTCCCCAATCTTGAGGATTTTGTGATGGTGATGTCCACTCTGTTTCTAATTGAGAGGGAGTTTAGATCCCGTGGGGCAGATGGATGGAACTATCTTCCTGGCAGTTACAGACACTCTCTGTTCCTTGGGATGGGTATTATCCATCATCATCTCCTTGTTAGTTGTCCTGGATAAGTCCAATGAACTGGAGAGTAGGTGTTGCAACTCTCCTGAAATTCAGGACTCCACTGGCACATGGAAGCATTAAAGGTTTAAGTCTCTGGGTCTGGGACACCTACCTGAAACTACTTAGCAGTTATTTGAATATAGATTTCAGGCTATAGAGCAAAAGTGTAGTTAAAAAATGTGGATAACAGAAACAAATATTCATAATATTGGAATACTGGGTGGGAAGGGGAGCAGGAGTCTTTAGCACCCACAAGGAAAAAGGAGAGAAAACAGACCAAAAGCAGAAGCTTGGAAAACATTGGCTTTTAAGAGGAAAGAAGAGGGATAAGAACCAGTACTGATTTGGTAAAGAACAATGCCATAGAAAGCAAGAGCTTTTAAAGAAATTTAGAGTGGTCTATCTTGACAGAGGCTCAGTATGAAAAATTAGTATCAAAACTGTAAAGAGTTCATTGGATTTGGCAATCAGGAGGATATTAGTACCTTTTAAAAGAGTGGTTTCAGGGGAGAGGTAGAAGTAGAAACTGGTTGGAGTGAAGGAATGGGGAATAATCAACTGTTTGAGTTAGTAAAACAAGAGTGTTCAAACTTGTATATACATTAGAATCACATGAGTGATTTAAAAAAAACTACCAATGTCTGAACTCTATTCTAGACCAATTGGATCAGAATTTCTGGGTGAAGAAATAGGGCATCATTATTTGCCCAAAATTCTCCAAGTAGTTCTAATTTACAGCCAGGTTTGAAAACCATTGCATGGAATATTCTTTTCAGAAGCTTGATTGCAAATGGAATGTGAGAAAGATAGGGCAGTTCCTCTTTAAAAGCAGACAACAAATGAGGAAAATAAGAGAATTTCATATATGAATTATGAAAGAATCAACTATATCTGAACAGAGGTTGAAAATACTTGAGATTAGGATCCAGATTATGGAAGAAAGACAAGTATAGAGATCAAGGTCACTGGTGGAGAAATCATCCCTGAAAAGAGAATGGTGAAGAGCTTATTTTCTGAGACTGGAGGGAAAGATGCAAAGGTGAATGCAAATATAATTGTGTTGTTTTTTTAAAATATTTTATTTGTTGCATAAAGAAATTAGGTTGGAAGTTGAGGGAATATGACTGAGAGTCACAATTTTTCCTATGATTAAATTCTGTCATGGTAGTAGAGGTGGTAATGTGAAGATCTGAAGAAATTGGTAAAAATTTGGTATTACTTATGTTGGGAATGAGAAGGTAATGGATCAAGATAATTTTCATATAGATCATTTGACTACTGTGACAGTTTTATAAGACATGGATTTGAAAGCATGTTATAATCTATGCAATATGCAGTTTTCACAAATAGAATTCTGATAATAAATAGGAGAAAAAGAGAACTGTTGGTGTGATCTAATACTTTGTAGGTGTCAAGGAAGATATGACAGGAGAACAATAGATTAAATATTGAGAATGCTGGCATAGCTTTGTTTGAAACTGTCCATCATTCCCATAGATGAAAGAGAACGATGGGGATAGAGTAAAAACTGAAAGAAAATGGGAAAATCTGGATTTTTCAGTAGGGTCAAAACAGCTAGATATAGAAGTAGTAAGGGATTGAGTGGGAAGTTAAAATAAAAAATGTTATTTTAGATAGCGCTCTTCTAGAAGTTGAGGCTTCAAATTTGAAATAGTTTTGTTGAAATAATGTCCAAGAATGACAGTGGACACTATAAACCAAGAGAGTAGCTCTCATGTGTGGAGTGAGATAACTGATAAAATTAAGTCAAAGAAATGAGAAGTTATAGTACTGGATACTTATCTACCTGGATATTATATTGCCTTTAATAAAACACAATTTTGAGTGGAAAGAGACAGTAAATGTCCAATGAAAGGGAGATGAAGAGGGAATATGAATAACTTGGGATCATGATGTTTCACCTACTGATGGAATCACACAGCTTCTTGCAGTGGGTTATGCGGTGCCACTGGAAAGGCCAGGAGTTGTTGGGAGAAACACTTCTTAGGCAGATTCATCCTTTTGAGTTTGGAGAGAGATTTGAGGATGTCCCTAAATGCTTATTTCCTCAATGAATGATGATAACTCAGTGCAACTCTGGGTTGACAGCAATAAGAAAGGGCTTATTTCAGATACATGCAGCTTTTATTGCTGGTTGGAAAAGGACAGCTTGATGAAGAAGGAGAAATTGAATAATATTTATTGGGTTATTAGAATAATATTAATTGCACATTATTTTATAAATATTGACAGTTTTATAAGACATGGATTTGAAAGCAGAATTTAGAAACAGGAAGGCGAACAGGAAGATGATTGGATTAATCAAAGTGTAAGGAATAAAGGGCTTGGATAAAAATCTTGAAAGTAAAAGAGGATAAGAAGAGAAAGATATGAAAGAGGTTAAAGCGATAAGTGGAAGAATTCAATGATAGATTAAATTTTATAGTGATGAATAAAGAGAAAAAGATACTTTTAAAGCATGTAACCTGAGTATGAGAAGTTTTGTATAAGAGGTGACAGTATAAGATAGTGGAAAGAAAACTTTTTTGTGTGTGAAATAGGAGGAAAGTAATTTCCACTTAAGGCATATTAAGTTTGAAATTAATAGCCGGCCATTTATGTGACATATTTAGAGTCAAATCACTTGTCAATGTGAGACTGCAATATATGGGAAATGCCAGGACTGGAGATGTTGCTTTAGGTGTCACCCATCCAAAAGTAGACTTTCGAATCTTAAGAGTGGATGAGATTTATGAAAGGTTAATTATGAAAGATGAAAGCAAGAGAGTCAAAGAATATTGAGGAAACCTAGCATTAAAGGAAGATACATCATGGTGTAATAAGAGAACATTATCTCTGAAATTATACTGAATTGTGTTTGTATTCTGGCTTTGGGGTTTATCAATTATGTGCTTTGGACATTTCTTTTAACTGGTCAGCTATATTTTATTCTTCTAAAAATCGGGGACAATACTCTTTTCCTCACAAAAGTGTGTGTGTGTCTGTTCAGATAGAGAGAAACAAAGAGAGATATAAACATTTCTGTTTTTTTATGACATACTATAAATAGAAACTAACAAGAAGTTAAGCCAGAAGTAGTTAGGGGGATTGGAAGCTAAAAGCAAAACATAGTGTTTTAGAAATCAAAGGCTTTTTCAGGACTTGGGGGTTGTCCTGGGTGACATTGTGGTGACAGATACAGGCCATTTTAGAGCAGCATATACCATGCAGAACTGTGTGGGAGAGAGTGTGGCCTACAATGTGAACTATGGTCCATGCTTAGTGGCAAAGCCCCAGGATGTATATATCCATTGCAGGTGATGTGCCACACTAATGAAAGAGGTTTATGTGGGATGTTATGGGAGGTATGGGAGGGGGAGATCACGGGAATCCCTGTAATTTTTGTGTAACATCTATGTAATCTAAGCATCTTTTAAAATATATATGAAAAAAATAAAAATAAAAATAAAGACAGTAGATGGTCAACAGTTTAAAAAACATACTAAGAAAAACTACTCCTACAAGATAAGTGAATAAATCAATCCATTATAATAAAAGCTTAATATCACATCTATTAGTTACTTTGCTAAATTGATACATGAAGTATATGTATGCATACTATCTTATTAATCTTGTTAATGTCTAAGAAAAAAAGGAAGCAAATAATTTCCAGGTTTTTTAAAGGCATAAATTATTTCTTTATTAAACATTGACATTTTATTTGTAATAGCGATACATCAACAGATAAAAATGAAACAGTGGCAAATGGTTTATCTATAAAAGGAATATTTCCCCTGACTTCACTTACCAGATCTCTCCTTAGCAGCAACTACTTTCAGTTCCTTAAATTAACCTAACACACTTTTGTGTATGCATATACACACATAAATACATATATTTAAATGTCTCAATATTTTAGCTATAATTTCCAAAGACACATACAGAACTGACAGGAAATAACTATAAATATTATGAGGTTTTTATAAAAATCATCTCATGTGACTATGGGGATGGGCAATTCCAAATTCCATAGGGAAGGATACAAACTGGAAACTGTGATGAAATTCCCCAGGAGAAGCTGGCTGAAGAAGAGATATATATTCTCTCTTCTGATATCACTTCTCCTTTTAAAGTCTTCAACTCTTTGGATAAGACTTCTCTCATTGTTGAAGGCAGTCTCCTGGATTGATTATAGATGTAATCAGCCATAAATGCAATCAACTTACTGATGATTTAAGTCTATGAAATATCCTCAGCGTCACACTCAGGCTAGTGCTTACTTGACCAAACAACCGGGCAACATACACTGGCCAAGTTGATTCATGAATTTAACCATCAGAGTTAACCTTGTCAACCTGGCAGCCATACATAGCTCCTTAAACCACACCTAATTTCTAAATAAAACAATAGCAGTCATATTTTTGCCTCACAATACTCAACTGTCCTGTGTGTGTGTCTGGAAACACACTAACTCTCCCCAGAATAGGGTGCACATCCTATTATTCACTGTTAAACTTGATATCTTATAACTTAAATGCTATGAAATGAAGCTAATACAACTTATGTCATATGATAAAGGGATAGAACAGGGAAGCAAACAAAGATATTTGCTCTAGGTACATATACGAATATACTCATAACAAAACAAGGAAGTATTCTTTATAACCATTACAGTCCTTGTTTCTATAACTGGTCACATGGTCATAGCTCACATTTATAGCTACCTTCTTCTACTACCCATTCCATATTCCTTTTACCCTCAGCAAGCACATCTGGCCATGTTTCTTTGCCTGGTGATGTGACCCTAACCTTCATTCCTGAAGTTTCTGGACCACTGGTTGCCCAGCCTAGATTGGATTGTTGCCTTATTCCATTGACTTTAATCACAGGGCATGGTAGTACTAAGAGACACCCTAGGGAATGTCCTGTATTCCAGGCAAACTATTTTTTACTCCATTGTGTAGTTGCAGTCCAATTTCTCTTTGATAGTCAGGGTTAATCACCCCAGATAGTACAGTAATTCCCTTCTTTGCCTGTTGATTCAGAGGCATGGGGAGTCCAAAGTGGCCAGGTGGCAGTCTTAACTACTAATTCAATGGAATCATTATTGTGACTCCTGGTGGGAGCACTCCTCTTTATGGAACTCTGACCTGTAGACCAGAAGAGCTTAAGGTTGCAGGGACAGGAAGCAAAAACTTTTCTAGTGTATCACTAGGGGTAGTAGTGAGTGTTGCCACTCCCAGTTGCACCCCTTGATTCCTGGACCCATGAATGCTGGCTATGGGAAAAATACTACCATAGAGTGGGTGCTGATTTAGAGCATACACAGCCTCTTGTAGAACATTGCACCAGCCTGCAAGGTATTGCCACCTACTTGGCACCATGATTGAGTCTTCAAAAAGCTATTCCACCATTTTGTCAATCCAGCTGCTTCAGAATAATGGTGAACATGGTAAGACTAGTGAATTCCATGAGCATGTGCCCATTCCCACAATTCATTTACTGTGTTCCTTGAACAGAAGCAATGCTGTGTGGAATACAATGACAGTGGATAAGGCATTCTATGTCCACAGATGGTAGTTTTGGCAGAGGCATTGCATACAGGAATGGCAAACCCATATATGGAGAATGTGCCTATTTCAGTTAGAAAAAACATTGCCTCTTCCCTGATGGAAGTGGTCTATTGTAATCAACCTGCCACCAGGTAACAAACTCTCACTTAGGGAAATGGAACAACATCACAGATTGGTGTTATTTTCTGCTGCGGGTAGACTGGGCACTCAACAGTAACTGCAGCCAGTTTGGCCTTGGTGAATGGAAGTCCATGTTGCTGAGCCCATGCATAACTGGCCACTTTGTTCAGGAGCTCATTAGGCAATGAAAATAGCCCAACTGGTATCCACAGAATGGATCATTTTATCCAGTTGATTATTAAAATCTTCCTCTGCTGGTCAGTATCTGGTGAACATTCATGTGGGACACAGTTATCTTCATGTTTTTGCCCACTCAGAAACATCTATCCACATATCTTTTCCCCAGACCTCTTTGTCACCGATTTTCCAATCATGTTCCTTCCAAGTCCCTCACCATCCAGCCAAATCATTGGCAACAGAGAATGAATCAGTGTACAAACATACCTCTGACTATTTCTCCTTCCAAGAGAAATAAACAGCCAGGTGCATTGCTCGATGTTCTGCCCACTGGGAGGATTTCCCTTCACCACTGTCCTTCAGGGACATCCAGGAAAGGGTCTGTAGTGCTGCAGCTCTAAACTTTTGCATGGTACCTGTATATCATGCAGATCTATCTGTAAATCAGGCCCAATTTTGCATTCCTCAGTCAGCTTATCACAAAGAACTCCCCAAGAGGTCATAGCTGTAGGCTGGGAAAGAGAAGGTAACATGACAGGTTTGGGGGGCATAGGTATTTTGTTCATTTCCTCATGTTACTTACTTGTACCTTCAGGACCTGCTTGAGCCCTATCTTGTATATACCACTTCCATTTTATGATGGAGTGTGGATGTGTTCTCCCAACTTTATGGCTTGGGGGTTCAGACAAAACCTAGCTCATGACAGGCAAATCAAGTCTCATGGTAACTTGGTGACCTGTGGTTAAGTATCTGGTCTCTACTAACACCCAGTAACAGGCCAAAAGCTGTTACTTAAAAAGACTGTAAACTATAATGTAAATAGCAGACCATGGTTAGTAGCAATACTTGAATATATATTCATCAATTGTAAAAAATGCACCATACTAATGAAATATGGGGAAATGTGTGGGAGGGGGAGGGGTGAGTTATATGGGAATCCCCTATATTTTCCATGAAACATTTAGGTAATCTAAAGCTTCTTAAAGATAATAATAATAATTTTTAAAAGCTTATGAAATATATGGAACATTGACCTGAAAATACAGGGGTTAGGGCAACATGAATAGAGGATATAACAAAACAAATCCATAGCTATGATAGGTGTGGAGTGTGTTTGGAGCATATAAAGAGATCAACTGTGGCTACATTAAAGCACCCAAGCAAAGAAAAACAAATAATAGAGAAAAGCAGGGGGAAAAAAGACAGTAGTTATCTTTAGAGGATGGCAAGGCTTTGATCAAAATCCTATGGGTCTACATTCAGCACCATTAGATCTGCTGCATCATGTGGCTCAAAAGGCAAAGCATCTTGTTCAGAAGCCTGTACCTGTTGCAGAGCCTCTTCTTTTTCCAGTACCTACCCACAACTAGCAGTTTCTCAGGCCACTTAGTAAATGGGCCAGAGTAGCACACCCAAATGAGGAATATGTTCTCTCCCAAATTCAAGGAGGCCAACTAAGCATTGTGCTTATTTTTTTATTGTAGGATGGGCCAGATGCAACACCTTATCCTTCAACTTAGAAGAGATATTTCAACAAAGCTCACACCACTGGACATCTCGAAATTTCACTGAAGTAGAAGACCCTGCATTTTTGTTTGATTCATCTACCACCCTCTGACACACAAATGCCTTACTATAAATCTAGAGTAGTAATTGCTACTTCTTGGTCAATAGGTTCAATTGACATGATATCATCAATATAATGGACCCTTGTGATATCTTGTGTGAGGGAGATGAACAGATTCCCTGTGGACTAGTTTACGACATAGGGCTGGAGAGTTGATATACCCCTGAGGTAGGGCAGTGAAGGTATATTGCTTACCTTCCCAAATGAAAGCAAACAGTTTTTAATGTTCTTTACTAACAGCAATTGAGAAAAAAGTATTTGCCAGATTAATAGCTCCATACTAGGTATCAGGTTATGTGCTGATTTACTCAAGCAAAATACCACATCTGCAATAGTAGCTGCAATTGGAATTGCCACCTATTAAACCCACTAAGTGTGGGTTACAATTTACATTATAGTTTAAACTCTCTCCCACACAAATTTGTAAGTTATGACAAGATATATAATGGTCTGTATCTGTCATTGCAATGTCATTCAGGACAATCCCAATGTCCTGAAAATGTCCCCATATCACAACTATTTTTCCCTCTCCCTCCCCTCAGAACCCCCGGTGGCCATTGCCTGTACATCAATAGTAAAAGTTCTTCCATTGTTAGAATAACAATTAGTCTATAGTAGAATAATAGTAATTCTACTCTAGTCGATTGTTCATTCCCCAATCCTGAGGATTCTGGGATGGTGATGCTCACTCCATCTCTAATTGAGAGAAGGCTTAGATCTCTTGGATGGATGGGACTATCTTGCTTGCAGTTGTAGCCTCTGTCTGTTCCTTGGGATGGTTGCTATTCATCATCATCTCCTTGTTAGTTGTCCTGGGTGAGTCCAATGAACTGGAGAGTAGGTGTTGCAACTCTGTTGAAATTCAGGGCCCAACTGGCACATGGAAATCCCGAAGATTTAAGTCTCTAGGACATAAACCTATCAACTCTAGTACTAACTATAAGTTCAAATAGAAGGGACAGAAGAACCATGTGTAAGGAAACCACAACTAAGTCCATCTCTGCCACACTGGCAAGCATAGATTCTTAAGTAGGGTCCACTGGCAGGGTGCCAAATTCCTAAACTGCCAGCCCTGCCTATAGTGTCTGGGTGTCTCCAGAGCCCTCAGGAGCCCCACTATTTGAGGCAATATTTACTGTGGCAGTAAATGAGATCCTGCTGAGATGTGCACAAGCGGCATTCAAAGCAGCATTATTCACTATTGCCAAAAGTTGGAAACAACCCAAATGTCCATCAACAGATGAATGGATTAGCAAACTCTGGCATATATATACAATGGAATATTACTCAGCTATAAGAAGGAATGCAGTATGAAGACAAGGGATAACATGCATGAACCTTGAAGACCTTATGTTGAGTGAAGCAAGCCAGGCACTGAAGGACAAATATTACATGACTTCATTGATATGAATTAAGCAAATTGAGCAGACTCACAGAGCTAGATTCTGGAAGATAGATTTGTAGGAGACAGAAAGATAGTAGAGGGTTGTGAGCCAATGCCCATATGAGCAGAAACTATGATATGTTGGAAGGATGTAGTTGTGCAGTGATACTACTGGGTTGGGCGATGCTGGTCTGTGGGGGAGGTAGGGTGGCGGGGGGTTTCACTGTCCATGGAATTGGGGGGAGGGTTGGGGGATGGAGCAGATGAACTCTGGGGATTTGCGGGTAAGTGGCTGAAACTACAATGTTGGGAATCTTCTTTTGGCAAAATTGGCAGGGTAGGGTTACTGGTTTAGGGTGTTGGATATGGGGGCATGCAGGACAAGGCCTACCTGGGGCAGGCTTCTGGGGAGTGTGTGAGTGTTCATCCTGTCAGAGTGCATTGTATCAGTGGGTGGAGACCCACACAATGAATAGGAAGGTCTTAGACTCCCATCCTGTGAAGTCTTGCTATGTTCTCAAATAGAGAGGCAGAAGTCTCTCAAGAGCATAGGCACTGAATAAGAGGGGAAAACAAGCCAGTATGTTAAGCCCTCAATATTGTTGTAAGTAACTATGAATAGTTTTGTGGTCACCATGGGTCTTGAGGGGAGGGGGAGAGAGGAATAGAATGTATGGAAATGGGGCATTTTGGGGGCATTGGAATTGTTCTACATGATCTTGCAATGAGGATACAGGCCATGTTAAATTTCATCAAAATGTATAAATGTGTATGCTCCAAAATGTAAACCATAATGTAAATCATTGACCATGGTTAGTAACAATGCTTCAATATTTGTATATCAATTGTAACAAATCTACCATTTACATTTAAAATGTTATTAATAGGGGAAAGGGGAAAAGGGAGAGGATGTTTGGGTATATGGGAATCCCCTATATTCTGTATGTGACTTTTCTGTAATCTAAAGCTTCTTTGAAGATAAAATGAAAAAAATAATATACTGGGGCAATGAGTGGAAGAAAATGTCACTGTACATACAAGACAATAGATCTTACAGAAAGACATAATGCCAATTTTTAAAATTTTATTTTTTAAATTATTTTTTATTATTCCAATTTTTTTAAAATTTGTATTTTATTTGTTATTTTTAAAAATATCATTATTATTTCATTTTCTTATTAATTTTTTTCGATTATTTTGTTGGCTTCAATTTTGAAGAAGTTTTGGATCACAGAAATTTTATAACTGTGGCAGGGGAGGATCATTGGTGCAGGTTGTCAGTGATGGGGGATGCATGGGAGGAAGTTCATGTGGGGCATACCTATAAGGAATATGAATGAGTACAAGTGTTCATGGGGCATTGTCCCAGTGGGTGGAAATCCACACAATAACCAAAAGTATATCAAATACCCATACTGGGGAGTTCCTCCACATTGTTTAATGGGATAGCATGAACCCCCTGAGTACAAGGGCAGTGGCTAATGAAGGAGGATGGACCATTGATGGGTCCTTGATATTGATGACTATACTTACGGAATTTTTTTTTTGAAATTGAAACTTAGCTTAGTATTATAGGCTGCCTAAGAGTTAACTCCTGAAAGCCTCCTTGTTGCTCAAATATAACCTCTCTCTAAGCAAAACTCATCATATAAATGCATTACATTCCTCCCAGAGTAGGACGTGACTCCCAGGGATGAGCCTCCCTGGCATCAAGAGATTACTATCAAGCACCAACCAGCAATGCAACTGGAAAAAGACCTTAACCAAAAGGGGGAAAGGGTAAAAACAAATGAGTTTATATGGCTAAGAGACTTCAAAGTGAGTTGGGAGGTTATTCCAGACTTTCCACTTATGCACGTCTCAGGAGGATTTCATTGAATCCAGTATTGCTTTTTATTTACTATTTTGCTAGGTAGGGGAAGTTCTATTTGCTTCCACCTTGTCTTTCCTATCATAATTAACCTCACTTCATAAATCAGGGATCCAGCATGATGATTCTGTGAGTTGCTGTTATGTCTATCCAATTATCCATTACAGAACTGGTGAAATAACCACAGAATGGTTCTGTGACCCACAGTACCTACATTAAGACAGACCTGAGCTAAAACAACATTGTCACTTGACCTACATAAGCTCCTACTCTGACTGGTGGAACACAGTGACATTTTGGGAATCCTGAAATATATGTCACTTCTGAGCCATTGTTCGTAATCCCCAAAATGTCTGATCATTTCCTCTTCCCCAGTGCAGTTTCCTGGGTAAAAGGCTGTTGGTCTCTGGGGAAGGCTGCAAGGGAGAATAACAGTATACATGTTTTGGCAGTGTAGCATGGTCCTTCCCAAAGAGGACCTGGACTTCCCTTCATTCAAGAGGATCTGGATCTGTAAATTGTCTCAAGTCTGGGAATTGATTAAGGTTTGTGCTTCTCTGTTTGTATAATTCAAGGTAAGCTTTTGTTCACTAGTTCTAGGACACTTCTGCTATACAGATCAAGTAAAAATTTCTTAGACTGCCCATCTATTTTACTTCTAGGTACCCCATGATCTACTAGCCAAGACCATATGTCTCTGAAAGTCAAATTATTTTGAATATTCTTTTTGAGTGTGCTCTCCATTTTAGTAGTCACGACCACTTGTCTTTGGTGATTAAGTGCTGCCACTTGGCTTCTGACAGTACAGGATCTGATCATTCCCATTTTGTTTAATGATCCAATTTCAGTGACAGCTGTTCCCACAGTAATATCTGATCTACAAAGAAGAATGACCACAAAGTTCTTCAAGGATGGTGAAGTTAGCCTCACAAATTTATTCCTCACAGTTTTGAAGAATGGTGAGTCCTCTGAACATTCCTGGGGAGAGTGAAAATGTCTTACCTGGTAATTCCCTCTAAAATGACAATCTCTCTAAGACTTTGGATCTCCTCATTTACATTATACCAGAACAGTTCTGGCATTTCCACCTTAGGTAATATAGGCCACTTTTTGGCCCATGTTTCAGCCAGCCACCCTTATAAACCATTAGAGCTCTTTCCAACCCCTCAAGCTACAGCATTGAATCCAGAATCTCTGCTTAGTGGGTCCATATCAGTAAATTCAGACTGATCCACCTTTATATTCCTTGTACCATTATCCCAAACCATTAATATCTATTCCCAAACATATTCCCTTGATTTCTTTACATATAAATGGAATAAAGCATGCAGTTCTTTTGGATATAACACACCTCCTCATGGGTCACACCTTGTGCCTCACCTTTTGGGGCCTATTTGGACTTCAGTCTAGTTATTGGTCTGAAAGAAAAGAGGTGTGATGGGGCGGCTCAAGAGAAGAATTAGAAGTGTCTTGCAAGCCAACTACCTCAGGGTATTCCATTGAAATTTCATAAGGTGAATCAGGATTAATTTCTTCAGACAGAAGAGAGAGGGTTGTTTGCTCAGGGGAGGGGGTTACAGGTTTATTAGGCACAACAGGATTAGGGTTAGGGTGAGGCTGGTTCCTCAGGGCAGATCATTATAGATTTATCTGGCAAAGACTCAGCAGAATCTAGATTTTCAATGTTCCCACCACCATCATTATCAACATCTATGTCATCATTCCAAATTTCAGCATTCCATTCCTATCCAATCAATGCCCTCACTTTAACAGTTGATGCCTTGCAAGGTTGTAAATTTAGTTTACATTGTAATTAAGTCACTTGCATAAGAGACTTTGGGTCTGGCTTTCAGAAATCTCAAGTCTGCAGCTACACAAAATAAGATTTTCTGTCAGGGCACACAGAAAATTTCATGCTCTTCATGTGGCACTTATGTTGTGAATTTGAAGCCTGGGGTGCATCCCTTTCTTTTATAGCTGTATCCAACATATTTAGGAAAAGAAAGCCAATATTATTATAACTTTTAACTCCATAAACTCTAGGGTGTCAAAAATAGTCTCACTCACAGCCTTGTCTTTTATAAGCATTTGATTAGCCATATCCAGTGGTGATACTTTGTGTATTTCTATTGCCAACTCATGCCATGGACTATCAGTGCCATCTTGATTACTGGAAATAGAGTCATTAGTGCCTTTGAATCTACTCAGATTAGAGAATCATTCCCCAAATCCCCAGAACCAATTCAGAAATCTCATCCTTAAGATACTGTTTCTCATGAACTACTTCTAAAACCAAAGTTATATTAGTCAAGTTTCTCTAGAGAAACAGAAATGACTGCTTGAGGCGTCATTGTCTCCTGGGTTGATTGTAGATGTAATCAGTCATAGATGCAATCCACTTGCTGATGATTAAAGTCCACAAAATATCCTCATGGTAAGAATCAGGCCAGTGCTTGCTTGACCAAACAACTGGGCACCATACACTGGACAAGTTGACACATGAACTTAGCTATCACACCCTTTACTGGCCCTGTGCCACTATTTCTCCATATTCTCCTTTTTTCCTTTCTTCAAGTTTCCTAATCTGCATTCTGTGGTGTGCCAAAACTTACTTAACTAGTTCTTTATTGATGGGCATTTAAGATCATATAATTTCTGTTAAACTTCTGAAAAAATGTATTGACTTTCATAATTAGCAGAGAACTCTTTCATGTTCTACCTGGAACGGTAAGATAATATTGTATTTTTCTTCTCAGCTGGGCCTATAAATGCAATGCTAAACAAATTCTGGAGCTACCAGGATATTTCTGGGTTTTCATCTCACTGAACTACAATTCTATAAAAGTGAATCACAATTGAAGGTAACACGTGCTGAAATTTCCATATTCAGCATTACAACAAGGAAGTTGCACTGGGAAAGTTTTTAGAAATTTTCTGGAGGGGACCTGTAGTGAGAAACTCAGATAATGAGACCCCTATGGATGACTAAATTACATCTGTGTTTTGGTATTGCAAGGCATTTTGATTGACCAATACCATGTGTATGGCATATATGCTTCTGTTGTCTCATTGGAAGTCATATGTGCAGTATAGTAAATTAAAGCTGATGGAGAGAATACCATGGGGTAGGTAGTCTGATTTGTTTTTTAAGTTTTAGACCCTGTACAGCAATAATGTAACTTCCTTATTTCTGTAGAAAGTTCTTTACATTTCTCATTAAACTTAAATGTATTTCTCATTGTGTTTTTGGATTTACACCACTCTCAAAATAGCCACTTCCTAGGTCTTCATTTTTCATATAATGTTGTTTACTGGGAGTAAATTTCTTCCTGGGATTCAATTTCTGAATATTCACAAGGTGAAAATTGTGTTCATTTCTGTTCAAATGGAAACTCATTGAACTGCAATTTGATGGCTGTTTCATAGAACAAACCTCTGACAGAACATATCACTTTTAAATGATATCTTGTAAAAGGACACAAAGTACATGTGTGCACTTGCATGTGGAATGTATGTGGATGGATAGGTACAACACATAAAATCATATGTATGTATAACATGATTTTCAAATTTTAATTAAAAATGAGATCATGTCTCCAGTAGAGAGTAATACATAGCAATGTTTCAAGCTTTAATTTTTATTTTCACATTTGTTAATTTTTTACCATGATGTCTGTTTTTTTCAGGAGGCATACTAAAAACTGCAAGTATATGAAAATGTTTAAATTATTTGCATGAACATACTTAAATTTGGTCTAGCTTTTACATTTCTCAGTATGATATGTTAAATCAATGTGTTTTTTAATAACAAGGAATAAATTCTTAAAGATACCAGATATTAAATTACCTTACTATTTCATAGGAGATATAAATACGCTTTAATACCCTTTAAATATCTTCTACAAAAGGAGTACCAAAATAATGATATATATCCATGCAATGGAATATCATGTATACTATTGAAAAAAATGAGATGTATTTCTGTGTATTGAAACAGGATATCTGATAAATTGTTTCATTGGATGAAAATCATCTTATTTGTGTAAATAAACTATATTGTATATTTTTATCTGTATACATGCAGGGCTGTTGTATTTTGCAACTTTAACAAGTGCAAAATTCAGTAGTGCTATTATATACTCATTAACAATATTTCTGAACACAGATACACAGTGAAGAGAAGTTATTAGCATATTAAAATGTGCATATGTTTATATATATATATATATATAATGTTATGGGAGGAAACACTGCAAATTATCAACAGTGGAAACCCTTAACAAGTGGGATGATGGAAAGAGTAGGAGTGAGGTTAAAGGACCAACAGTTTCATTTTGCTTAATACACTTTATTATTGTTTGAATTTTGCCATTGAATTTGCATTACTTCTGCAATATTTTTCTTAAAATGTAACTATAACTGGGATTATAGTTTGCGAATTTACTTCTATTCCATCCACAAAAGAAAAGTCATGTCCTTTCCCTTTAATCATCAGTCTCTTCACTGATGTCACAAAAATATGAAAATTCCTCCCAATTAAAGAAAGAAAAAATAAAATTAAGCAAAATAAAGAAGTGAATAAACTAAAAAACAAACTCTCTTTCAGTGACATCACATCACCCTTATTTGAAGCCTTGAAATGAAATTGTATAAACTGTCTTTCATTCCTCTCTCTTGTGAAGATGCTTGATTTATTCAATAATCAAGTTCCATCTCTGCATTGACCCACAAAGCTATCCTTTATCTTACCTTTCTATTAAAATGCTAGCCTGAATCAGGCATTTATCTTACTTGGATTACAGTAGTAACTTCTCCACCTATTTCCTTTCCTTAATTTCTTACCTCTGCAATCACCCGTACATATGGGCATAGGGTGATCTTACTAAAACAGATCAAATCATGTCACTCCACTTACCAGAATATATGTGGACTCCATCATCCACACAATGGGCCCTTATATTCTGGTGCCAGATTGTCTTTTTAGCATCACTTCAAAAGTATACCCTTTCAACCATTTCTAAACTCCCATAAATTTAATATACCATTTTGCATAAGACTGTTATCTTATTCTTCTCACCCTGCAAGGCTTTCCTCATTCTAGAAAACTGCCTTTTTTATCTGTCAATGGAATTAAATACTCCTGCTCTTCTAGAGCTCGTTGCTTGGCCTGTATTTCAGATCTTATTTCATCCAATAAGGATAAGGACTGGCCTCTCTTTGATACCTTAGTTGGACTTTCATTTGTTTCACTCTTTACTAAATAATTTGTTTCTTGAAATCAGGAACTATCTTCAACTGATCTCTAAATTCACAGGATTCCTGAAAAAAAATCATGTTCTATGAATTCATTTGCCTTGCTTTTAGCCAAATATATTTAAACTTCCTTTAGCCTTATACTTATGAGGAAATATTATTGATGAAGGTGATATATTTGGATATGGGTCCAACAAAATAAATTTGTCATGTTATTTCTGTTCCAAAATAGGTATATGTCTTACCCCTTTGTTTAAATAGATTTGTGAAGACTGTAGTTTTAACTATTTGTGGATTTGCAGTCATATAGTCTTGATGCCCTAAATCTGCCGTGTTCATTATGATAGTCACAAGTCACACATGACTACTTATGTTTACATTTAAATTAATAAAATAAATAAAAAATTTAAAATCCACTTCCTTAGTCATGCTAGCCATATTTCAAGGGAGCAATAGTCTATAGTACAGAATTTCCATCATCTCAGAATATACTAGTAGACAGCACTATTCTAAATTTAAGCTCAGAATAAAAATTCTTCCTATTCTGAATTGGTGATACCTTGATAGAGAAATGCCATATTTTACAATTGAATCTTAGCATCCCTTTTACCTAACTAGTAAATAGCTGTACTACAAACTCACTAGACAGCTGACGTAAGGATTAATATTATGATTTCTCCAACATTTCAAAATGTACTCTCGTGAACACAGTTGATTGCAGAACACCTAATACATCTGGGTTGCATGGATTCCTGAACTAAGCATCTGCTACTTTGGGAAGAGGGTATGGAGAAATGACTGTGCATATTAGTGGAATATATATTAGTAAACAAAAGTCCCAGCTGCATGTCATAAAAGATCCAGTCATTCTGAGCATCCTGGGAAAGAAGATAAAAGAAGGGAACAAGAGAGAATAGATATATGAGTCAGAATATAAATGTCCATTTGTTCTCATTTCTAGGGTAGAAAAATGTCCCATCCTTCCATAAAAATAATACACAATATCATGCCTTGAAGCCTTTATGTCATGGCATTTTACTTCACTGTCCTCATCCTTCAAGTCTCATCTTGAGCTAATCTTTTTCCTATTTTTTCCACACTGGTTAGGGCATCTGCAATACCAAATGCAATGAAAAGAGGAAATTCCCCTACTTGGGATAAAGACTGGCCTCTCTTTGATATAGTATGCACAATCCTGTGATACAAGCTTCTTTATGCAGATTTGATCGTCTAACTTGAAAGCTGAAATTTTGGCATCTAGTTGACAACCAATACTTTGCTGACTCTTTTTCACACTTACAAGGGAACTCTCTGCCCTTTTTGTTAACCAGATATTTTATATATTCACTTTGAAAAGACATTCCGTATATTTTGATGGCAAAAGACTGCCTCCCAACATTCTTCTTTCTCTGTTATTAAGGTTCTGTAGTTTTGATTTCATAATTTTCATCAGAGATTCTTTCAACAATGGAGTGAACAAAAATCTAACAAATGATCAAATTGTTATTACTGGGAACATAATGACCTCTACCTACTGACTACGCAGTAGGAACATGGCTTTCATGTCATATTTTCCTGATGGGGAACTCTACTCATAAAATCAGTAAGTATGTGTATAGTATCATAGTTGATAAAAGAAGTAAAAAAAAAAGTCTTAGAAAGCTATAGAACTAAGGAGCACAGATATTTGTTTTTCTTTTTTTTTAACGAATAAATTTTATTCATACACATATAAAGCATAAAGGCATCCAAAGTGTATAGTCAATGGTATTTGGCACAATCACATAGTTGAGCATTTATTACTTCAATCATTTTTTTTTTGTCTTTTTAAAAAAATTTATTGAAGTATATCATTCATACATGAACATTACATAAACAGTAAGTGTTCAGTAAACATCATGAACTTACAAAACAAACATGCATAACATCATACAGGGCTCCCACACATCACCCCACCACAAATACTTTGCATTGTTGTGAAACATTTGTTAAATTATGAAAGAGCACCGTCAAAGTATTGCTACTAACTATAGTCTGTATCTTACTCCCCTATACTTTTTTTTAAGGGTTAATTAATTTCTTTATTTACTTTTATCCATTTTTAAACCCCCCCCCCTTTTTT
>JAQZBX010018279.1:0-34784 GCA_029593785.1 Cabassous unicinctus | reverse complement strand
ATAAATACATATGCATATATGTGCATTTGTTTACATAAATGTTAATATATATATATATATATATATATATATATATATATTTAAAGGTGCTAAGATTACCTAAATATTACTCAGAAATTACAGGGATTCCCATGTTCCCCACCTCCCACACCTCCAACAACATCCCACACCACTATCCTTCATCCGTGTGACACAACACCCGCAATGGATATACACATCCTGGGGCCTTGCCACCGAGCATGGACCACAGTTCACATCATAGACCACACTCTCTCCCACACAGTTCTGCATGGTATATGCTGATGGAAAATGGCCTACATCCGTCACTGCAACGCCACTCAGGACAACCCCAAAGTCCCAAAAAGCCCCTGTATTTCAACTGCCCCTCCTCTCCCTGCCACAAAAACGTCCAGTGGCCACTGGCTCCACCTCACTGTTACAATTTCTTCCATTGCTTGAATCATAATATGTCTACAACAGAACACCACCAAGTCCACTCTAGTCCACAGCTCCTCCCCCAATCCTGAGGGGACTGGGATGGTGATGTCCACTCCACCTCCAAGTGAGAGAGGGCTTATATCCCATATATGCTGTGGATGGGTTTATCCTGCCTGCAGCTGCAGGCCCTCTCCATTCCCTGGGATGGCCGTTGCCCATCATCGTCTCCTTGCCAGGCCATTTGGATGAGTCCATTGAGCTGTAGGGTAGGAGTTGCAGCTCCACCAAGATTCCAGGCACAGCTGGCACATAGGTAGGCCAGAGGCTTCAGTCTCTGGAAGTACACCTAACAACTCCAGCATCACATATAGGTTTGAATAGAAGGAACTGATGGACCATGTGCAGGGAGGACTTATTTGAGTCCAGAGCCAACTCTGTCACTCTCATGAGCACAGATTCCACTGAAGAGCCCAATAATTAGGCATTAATCTCTGGGACTATCCCCACTTATATAGGACCTGGGGGTTTCCAGAGCCCTCAGGGGTCCCTCTGTGTGGGGTGATATCCACTTTGGTGTTCTATGAGATCCTACTGAGGTATGCGTAAGCATTACCTCTGGGATGACCTCCCGACTCTCTTTGAAGTCTCTTAGCCACGTGAACTCATTTTTTTTTTCCTTTTCCCCCTTTCATTCAAGGTCTTTTTCCAATCGTGTTGCCCATTGGCACTTGGTATTAATCCCTCATTGCCAGGGAGGCTCATCCCCGGGAGTCATGTCCCACATTGGGGAGAAGGTAATGCATTCATATGCTGAGTTTGGCTTAGAGAGAGGCCACATTTAAGCAACAAGGAGGAAACTGTATTTTAACCTGGTCATTGATAATCCTAAGCACGGGAATTCATAGTTGACAATATTTTATTTCTATCCTTTTTAGAGAATACTATCTAGTTACTTGTAACACACTGGTAAGTTAAAAAATATACAAAACATACAGTAGTTAAATATATTATTAAACTCACATTTTAATATAATGGACAGATTAATGTTATAGAACTTTTGCATAGAACCATGAGCATTATTAACATCCAGTGACTACAATATCAGCCACTGATTTATTGATGCCCAGTGTTCCCCAAACTCCAAACATTCATACATTCCACTAACATTCATACATCCCAATAGAAAATTGCCTATTCAGTGCTTATGTGTCAACCCTGTAAAATCCAAAGATTCTGAATTGTAAGTAAAATATTTGGAAACCTTGTAGGTGTTTGGAAGGGGTGTGTGGCAGTTTGATATTTTTTATAAATTACAAAAATAGATATTGGATTATATTTGTAAACTGGCCTGTCCCTCTGGGCATATTAGATTATATTGGATTCAGAGGTTTCATTTTTACTTGATTAAATAATAATTAAGGCTTTGATTAGGCCATGTCAGTAAGACATTTTAGCCCTGCCCTCTTGGTGGGCAGGGACACAGAGAAACCGCACCACAGAGAATGAAGGTTGGAGTTTTTGAACTGAAGCTTGGGAAGCAAACACAAAGAGGAGTAGAGCAGCTGAGCCCAGAGAGAAACAATCCCTGGGAAGAGAGGAACCCAGGAAGCCTGAACTCTTGGCAGACATCAGCAGACATCTTGCCCTAACACTTGGCAACAGACTTTGGTGAGGCAAGTAACTTACACTTTACGGCCTGTTAGCTGTAAGCTTCTACCCAAAATAAATACACTTTATAAAAGCAAACAGATTTCTAGTATTTTGCATCAGCACCCCACTGGCTGACTAATACAGAATTTGGTACTGGAAAGTGAGATCATGCATTTGCAATTACCAAAATGCTGCAATGGTTTTATAAATGGTTAGGGTGTATGTTTTGGAGGAATTGTGAGATGCTTGGTAGAAAAGGCTTACAGTGCTTTGAAAAAAGTGTTGGTAGTAATATGGACTCTAAAGACTTTTTATGAGACCTTAAAGTAAATGATGAAACTATTATTGAAAACTGGAGGAAAGACAATCCATGTTTTAAAGTCACAGAGAACTTAGCAAGATTAACTGCTGGTGTTTTATGGAAGGCAGAATTTGAAAATGGCAAGCCTGGGCATTTAGCTGAAGAACCTTCCAAAGTGCATTCAGAGAATACAGCTTGGCTTCTCCTTGAAGCTTCAAGCAAAATGCTAGACAAGAGAGATAAGTTGAGAGCTGAACTGTTGGGCACAAAGAAAACAGAAACTGATTCTGGAAATTTCAAGCCTCTGGAAATCAAGCTCCCAGGCAATAATGCCCCATCTGAGGACTTAAATATACTTGGAACTTGTAAATCAGGATTGAAGATGCAGTTATATAGGAAAGACTTGTGAAAAGTCTTACTATCTGCTGGCTTGGACTCCTGCTTCTTGAATGTTAAACCAACAAGGTTTCTGAACAAAATTGGACTAAAAGGGACATGGAACGGAGAGATTGATGGAGAAATAGATTTAAGAGGAAAACCATGGAAGCTGCGATCTGGAATTAGGACATCGCTTTGTTCCAAGAGAAGAACCCCACTCATGTGTACAGAGAGGGTGAGTTTGCCCCAGCAGTTTAAGAGGGTGGATGTTTCTGCCTGATATTCAGGGAGAGTTTTGCCACCCCTGAGCACAGAGATGGTGGAGCAGATTCCTCGAGGATTAGGAAGGTTGAGGTTGATGCCCCTTAGGTCTGAGAGGGGTGAGCCAGTCCCCCATGGATTAGGGAAGGCCAGGTTGTCAACTCATTGCTCTGAGAGGTTTGAGCCTGTATGCCAAAGGTTAAAGAAGATTTTGTCTTCACTTCACTGTACTTGGGGGTTTAAGATTCTAACCCAAAGATTGGGTAAAGTGTGGCAATCACTCCAATGCTCTTGGAAGGTGAGTTCTAGAGCTTGGTTGACACCCAGGTTCTTGATGAGGATGGAACTAAGAAAATGGCCTTTGAGCAAGGCTGTGGAAAGTGTGTGTTCTCATGATGTCCCAAGGAGAAGAAACCATCATCTTCAGAATGACTCTCAGACTTTGACATCTAATGAAGCATGTCCTGCAGGTTTACTGAACTGTAGAGGAACTATGACTTATGCTTGCCTTCCAATTTCTCCTTATTGTAATGAAAATGTTTATCCTTTGTCTGTCCATTTATGTATTGGAAGCAAATAAATTGTTTTGTAACTTTCAGAGGTCTATGGCCGACAGGAATTTGCCCCAAGATAAACTGTATCTCTTTAAACCAATTATGATATAATTTTGTACTTAGTATTGTTATTGAAATAAGGTTTTTTGAATATTGTAATGTGTTTTTTAGAATTCAGAGTGGAGTGTGGCAGTTTGATATTATTTTTTAATTCCAAAATAGATATTGGATTTTGCTTGTAAACTGATCTGTCCTTCGAAGCATATTAGATTATTTTGGATTCAGAGGTTTCACTTTTCCTTGATTAAATAATTATTAAGGTGTTGATTGGGCCACATCAGTAGGACATTGCATCCCTTCCCCCTTGGTGGGTGGAGACTCACAGAGAAACCATAACGCAGAGAAGGGAGTTTGGAGTTTTAAGCTGGAGCCCGGGAGATAAGCACACAGAGGAGAGCAGCTGAGCCCTGAGACAATCAAGTCCAGAGAAGAGAGACAGAGCTGTTCACCTGATAGACTACAGCTGGCCTTGTGGAGAGAGCAGGGTAGCTGAACCTGGAGAGAAACAATCACCAGAAAGAGAGGAACCCAGGAAGCCTGAACTCTTGGCAGACATCAGCAGCCAACTTGCTCCAACATGTGGCAAGACTTTGGTGAGGGAAGTAATTTACGCTTTATGGCCTAGTAACTGTAAGCTTCCACCCCGAATAAATACCCTTTATAAAATCCAACAGATTTCTTGTATTTTGCATCAGCACTCCTTTAGCTGACTAATACAGGTTGTGACATGCAAAATTTACTCTTAAGCAAGCTGATGCAGAACAGAATCATTTGGCAATTACCCAATGAGTTCAGGTGATTATAGAAATATTTTCCCTATTACACATGCATTTAATAATAGCATATTTCATGGAACCCAAGATAAACTCTCTTTGAAGCACACAGACATGAGGCGGGAAAATAAGTTTGCTGCAAACATATGTTGTGGAGTAGACTGCTCAGTTGGACCCTGGCACCACTCCTTAAAAATTATATTCAACCAGCTCAATTTTATCATCTTTAAAATGAGAAGCAAGTGAGATAGTCTATATAAAACCTAACATGACAGCCATATAATATGCATTCAAACAATGTAAGTTATTACATTAATAGTGGCAGAGACTTGATGTTAAAATAAATTCCTGATGTATATTATATCAGAGATTTTGAATTGTGGGGATATTTCATAAAAACTCTGTTATTTTCTCAATTGTTCTGAGCTGGAAACAGTAGAAGCACTCAAGTGATTATTTTTATGGTGGGTTAGAGAAACAGTCTCCAAGGCAACTAAATCTCAATCCATATAAGTGTTTAGATATAGGAATCTATAAATTCCACTAAGAAATAAAAGGGTCATCAGTAACACTCCTCAGCTCAGTACCAATGCCTCTGTGTATCCCTCTAGTCACCTAGTCTTCAAAAATAATAACAAATTCTTACTGATTTCATGCTAATATAAATGCTATACAAGTTAATTGTAATTCAGGTTCCTCAACATTGTTCTGTTTCTATTTGTAAGTTTTTTGGCCTAAAATTAATTATCCAGTTCATTGAATTTAATTTTCATCATTTTATGAAACTTTCAATTGATTATAAAATTAGAAAACTATGCAGTAACATTTAATTATATTAGAGATTAAATACCCTATCTAAAGTGCTAACATGATAGTTCAAATAATGTTTGGTTGCCTCAAAATCTCATTTCTGATTGAGTGAAAAAATTGAAAAAATTTACGAGCTCTCTTAACTTTTTTATTTGGACATTTATATATGGTGGGTGCATATACCCTGAACTATTAACAATATGAAAATAATCACTGAAATAATGTTTTATTTTCAGCTCTATCATTGGTTTTGGACTATAAATGTACTTTGCAGATTATAATGCAAAATATGTTTTGCATGTTTCTCTAGAAGTTTCAGACTCACTACACCAAATGCTTTCTATATATCTACCAAATTAGCCAGACAGTACTGAATTTATAATTTTTTCATTTCCAAGCAAGTGCTAAGATTCCAAGTATTTAAAAAATAAGCAATTGTATCTTTCAGCTAATAAATCTGCCCAAGCATCTTCCCTTTGGCAATAAACAAAGCAAAGTTTGGATCAATAGAACCTTTGAAGAACATTGTTTTGAAATCAGGTGAGAACTATTGTCCTTGTTTATAATGCAAAAAAATTCTGATTATGAATTTAATATTTATCAATCACCACCAAGTTATTCTGCGTTACTTATAACATATATCATTTACTATGGCTATTTTTGACATAGTTTTAAATAAAATCAGCTTTGATATATCGAGAAAAGCAGATTTTTCCGTCACATTTTTAGGCATACATTGAGTAAAAAACATATATTTACTCCCAAGTATCTTCATAAATAATTCAATAAAACCAATAGGGTAAAAAGTGACAATGTTGTGACCTTTTATAAGATATAAAGTTTACTATGATCAACGAAACTATGAGTTTGGCCCTTGGCTATGGTAATCATAATAACAAAATATAAACTCCAATGTCTCTTCAATTAGAGTGTTAGCAAAAATCAGAATGTGAAGTTTTATGAAAAATACTTTGTTGTCATTAAACTTTATATATATAAGTATTAAAGTTATATATAATTATGAAGATTTATATATGGAATTTATATATAATTATGAATTTTAAAGCCTTTGCTATTGCTCAAACTTTGCTATTTTGTCTTATATTTTATAAACAATATATTTTATGCAATGGAAATTATGAAGTAAGTGCTCTACCTAGTTTTAATAAGGTCTGCATAGTCGATCAGCCATCAGATTTAGTACATGATTTCTCCAGAATCCAATACTTTACATTAAATGAGAATTTTTCATTGAAGCCATGTCAAATTTTCTTCTTCAAACAAGATAAAGATATCAGCACAAAGAAACAAACATATACGCATACATGTGCAAAACTGCAAGACAATTTCACTTATAAAAACAGATATAAAGATTCTATATAAAACATTAGAAAATTAATCCTAGCAGTGTTTTAGAAGATTAATGCAGCATGTGCAAGTAATGTTCATCTGAGAATTTAAAGATAATTTAACACTAGTAAATTTGTTAATACAATTCAACATATTATCACATTATAAAATAAAACTACCAATAAAACTATCTGACTATCAGATCGTCTTGATAGATAATTCAAACACACTTGCTAAACAGGACAGTACTTGAAAAAAACGAGTAAGGTACGCTACAAAGAAACATACTTATTGTGTTATAAAACAACATCTTTTTCCAATAGCTAATATCACATTTCTATTTAAAGAATTAGAAGTCTTAGTTGGTGGGAAAGGAAAGCAACAAAAATATTTATAGGGAAGGAAGAGAGAGCTAAAATCATTGTATTAGTCAGCCAAAGGGTTGCTGATGCAAAATACCAGAAATCTATTGGCTTTTATAAAGGGTATTTATTTGGGGTAGAAGCTTACAGTTACCAAGTCATAAAGCATAAGTCACTTCCTTCACCAAAGTCTCTTGCCACATGTTGGGTCAAGATGGCTGCCTACGTCTGCCAAGATTTCAGGCTTTTTGGGTTCCTCTCTTCCCAGGGCTCCATTTCTCTCTGGGATCAGGTGTTGTGCTCTCTACAAGACCAGCTGTAAACTGTTAGGCAAATGGCTCTGTCTCTTTCTTGGGGCTTCTGCCATGTCTAAGGATCCATCTCTATTCCTCTGTGTTCTTCTCCTGTGTATTCACTTTCAGGGCTCCAGCTCAAAACTCTTGCATCAAAACTCCAACTCACTTCTCTCCTCTGCCATGTAGTTTTATTTGTGAGTCTCTGCCCACCAAGGGGTGGGGGCTCAATGTCCTACTGACATGGCCCAATCAAAGCCCTAATAATAATTTAATCATCCCCAGGTTCAGACCAGTTTACAAAAATAATCCAATATCTATTTTTGAAATTCATAAACAGTGCCAAACTACTACAGTCATTATTTACAGTTACTTTTGCAATGTATGCAATCAAATCTTTAGGGAAAGGAAATCATCATTCAAAAGTGCAAAAATAAAAATAAAAATAATAAAGCCATATTAGAGTTAAATAGAAAGTCCCATGTGATAGCCAAATTCAACATCAAAATTCAAAAATTCTTAGTTTGAATTTTATACCAGCCAAATCTATTCTAGCAGTAGTTCTATATATTTTTCAAAGAGCATATTGAATATTAGTAATTATTAATGTCCATGGATAAATATAACAGAATAGGAGCATTAAATGCCAAAAGAACACTATGAAAATCACTGACATATACAGAAATATACAAAGAGACATTAAATATCCCTCATTTGTAAAACCAGTATTATATAAATGTCACATTAAAAAATATTATTCAATACAATATAAATTTTCTTAAAGGATGCTTTTGAAGTTTATAAAGTTGATATTAAATTTCACCTGGAGGTAAAATGATACAAATTTTTTGCAAAGATATTGTTGAAAACAAAAGTACTTGTGATGGTTAGGCTCTAAATCAGCATCCACTTTATTGTGCTGTTTCTCCCATAACCAGGATTCATGGATCCAGGAATCAAGGGGTGGAAATGGGAGTGGCACCACTCATTATTACCCCTAGTGACTCACTAGGAAAATTTTTGCTTCCTGTCCCTGCAACCTTAAGCTCTGCTGGTCTGTGGGTCTTAGTCCCAAAAGAAGGAGTGCTGCCACCAGGGAACATAACAATGATTCCATTGAACTGGAAGTTAAGACTGCTACCTGGCCACTTTGGGCTTCTCTTACCTCTGAATCAACAGGCAAAGAAGGAAATTACTGTACTGGCTGGGGTGATTGATCCTGACTATCAAGGGGAAATAGGACTGCATCTACATAATGAGGGTAAAGAAGAGTTTGCCTGGAATGTAGGAGACCCTCTCTGGCATCTCCTAGTACTGCCATGCCTTGTGATTAAAGTCAATCGAAAATTATAATAACCCACTGCAAGCAGGACTAACAATGGCCCAAAATCTTCAAGAATGAAAGTTTGGGTCACCCTACCAGGCGAAGAACCACGGTCAGCTGAAGTGCTTGCTGAAGGTAACAGGAACATGGAATGGGTAGTGGAAGAAGATAGTGATAAATATGAACTTTGACCACGTGACCAGTTACAGACACGAGTACTGTAATAGTCATGAATCTTTTTTCCATGTTTTGTTATGAGTATGATTGTATATGTACATAAATAAATATTTGTTTTTTCCCCAACCTTTTCCCTTATCATATGACAAGTTGTGTTAGTTTCATGTCATAATATTTAAAGACGTCAAGTTGAAGAGTGAATATTACCCAAGGACTTTCACTCTATTCTGTAGGGAATTAATGCGTTTCTGTTTTATACAGGACAGTTGAACATTGTTAAGTGGAAATATACATATATATATATATATATAAATATGCATGTCTGCTATTGTTTTTACTTAGAGAATAAGTATGGTTTAAGATAATGTGTATGGTTGCCGAGTTGACAAGGGGTGGACTGTGATGTTTAGGCTAATGTGTCAACTCGGCCAGGTAATTGTGCCCAGGTAGTTTGGTCAAGCAAGCACTGGGATAATTGTAATACGAGGACAATTATGGGCTTTAGTCATTGGTGAGTTTACCGCATAGATGGCTGATTACATCTGCATCAACCAGGGAGATTGCCATGAGCAATGACTGATGCTTTATCCAATCAGTTGAATACCTTAAAAAGGGAAAAGATTTCAGCATTCGGAGAGAATTTCCCAGCTTGTCTTTGGACAGCCAAGATCTCCCGGAAACTCATCAAGGACCCTTACTGGACTTTCATTGGAGCTTCTAGTTTGCAGCCTGCCTACAGAACCTGGATTTGTTCATACCCACAGTCATGTGAGAGACTTATAAAATCTCATACCATTTACAGATATCTCCTGTTGATTCTGTTTCCCTAGAGAACCTTGACTCATACAGTATTTAAATGATTGAAAAATGATATAAAAAATAAAGTAGCACAGTAATCTCACGTGAATACCCACATTAGTTGATGGAATAGAATAGAGTACACAAATAATATATGCTAGGAATTAAATTAATGAAGAAAAGACATAATATTTAATAAGCTGTTTTAGAACAAGGGAAAACTATTGAGAAAGCAAAACACAAGAAAGCAAAATGTGAATATGTTATTTTCAGAATCCAGAGAAAATCATTCCATGTGGATTAATTCAATAAACATAACAAAAATTTTAAATTACTTATCAATTAGGAGAAAATTTTTTAACTAAGCTTGATGAAAGCTTTCCAAAGCAAGGTACCATATTCAAAAGTAATTAATAAATAGCTGTAATACAATAAAAAAGTTTTAAAAACAAACAGGAAAAGTATATAATGGCCCAAATCTTCATATCCATGATATATGAAAGCCTTTAAATAATAAAATGAGAAAATTAAACAATCTAATTAAAATGGGCAGCTGAGGAGCTGAGAAGAAAAGCCTAGCAAGTAAACATAAACAAAGCATAAAATATGAAGGAATCATTATACTCAAGCATTATTAGCACGTATATAAATGGGCATAAGCTTTTGATAGGAAATGTTATCATATTTACCAATTTTGTAAATGTGCTTAATAGTCATAGTTTTCATTCTATATATATGTCTCACAGAAATATGCAGATGTAAAATAATATATACATGGTGTTTATTGCAGTTTTGTTTTAAAATGTCCAAAAGTGAATCAATCTTTTATCTATGAATATGAGAAGAGTTAAATAAAATATTGTAGGTCCATATTATAGAATCCACTAGATGGCTGCAATGACAGTAGTTCCCCACGTACTATCACACTGGCAAAAAAATAATAATATATTCCATATTATTTAATAGTATTACTGTAATAAATGAACAGAATATATGCTATATATTTAATGTCTACACCATTTAAATGTATAAAAAATATCAAGAAGGATGCCCAGCAGACTGTGAAGAGAGGTTACCACTGGGAAACGGTATGATATTCTGGGAATAGCTGGATAAGATTAATGACGGAGTTCCAATTTCTAATTTATATACTTCTGCATTATTGGCATGTTTAAAATAAAAATGCCTTTAAATAGCAATTATATTTTTTTATAGATCTATCCCATTATTAATACTTACCATCAGTTAACTATGTATTTGGGCCTTGCTAAATTAGCCAAACTTGTAATTGCTTTACTGAATTAACATCAGAAGATGGCCGTACTTTATTTTGAGAAATATTTTTTTTTCAAATCTCTGGAAATTGTTACTTTTTCATGGAAAAGTTTGTAATGTTGCATTTAATAAAATTAAATGGGAATCTTTCAAAGGTTCCTCAGGAGAAAATTTTTTTTTTACATTTCAACATCAACAATAGAATAGCATTTTAAAAGCCCTATGTATGTGTTTACTAAAAAGTAGCTATTCTTGTACCTATTATTAGTTGTTACAAATGTTAGCACAGAGTATGAGAATCATATTTTGAAAGTATGAATCATATTTTCCTCTTTTTGACATATTATTTTCATGCCAATCACTTTGTATGTGCATGTCATGTACCTTTAACTATATGAACAATGTGAATATTGTAGAAAATCTTGCATTCTACCTAAAAATAGAAAAAACAACTTATAAAATGTCCTTAATCCCAGTATGCAAAAACAAGTACTGTTGATATATTAATATGGTTCATTTGCCTTTAATTTGTATGTGAATATTTAATATTGAATGTGTACATACAAACCCACAAAACACAAAGAAATGCCACAGACATATGCATTTTACTTTTACCTTTACGTAGTCTTTGTCTTTTTTCCCTTGGAATAGTTTATCATCTCTTTCCAAAAGTTTAAACTAATTTTTGAAATATTCTGTATTGTCACTTAAAACCCCCAATCTGAATTCTATTTGCTGTATCCCTTTTTATACTTTATTATATCTTGCTGATTTCTTGAATTTTTATAAGTAGTTTAAATAATTGGGAATGACAAGAGACATAAATGGATAAATAAATCAATATAAATTATTTTACATATTCTAGCATTTTCAGAGAAATATATTAATTCCATTTTACCAAAATTATATATTTAAATTTACCTCACAATAAATTGTAATTAGTTACATCACTTTAATTATAAAGTACTTATTGTAAAATACTTATTTCATTTGTTGTTTGTTTTAAAAGCTCTTCTTCATAATTTAGGAACTATAAGCAGAACAGATAAATTTATGCCTTCCTACACCAATTAAAGTATTTACTACCTCTATGAGATATTTAATAATAAAACTCTAGCTTCCATCATTATAAAACTATTTTATTTTTTGTATGAAAGTCCTATATATAGCTAAAATTAGAGTATAGGAATGTTTGATAATATTTACTAAAGGTGAAATTGGGAAAAGTATAGAAAAATTATTTCCTGGGAGAATAGACCAGAAACTTCTTTCAATAAACATTTTCCTTGTGTTTTACTAAAATGTACTCTGCTTAATCCTTCAGCAATAAGCTGAGATAAAATAGAAAATAACTTAAATATAATATAATATTTAGTCAACATAATTTCTTTGCAGACAAATTCTAATGATTTTTGCCTTTCATTCATCTCTCAGTGTATTTATGAAATGCTTGTCTCAATTTTCTAAGAAGAAAGCTTTGGCTTGTCTAAAGATTATAATCACAAGTGTTTTAGGTGGACACAAAACAATCAAACAGCAAAATTCTGAGATTCCACTTTCAGATATAACAATAGAAAAAGATAGTTTTTGGCAGTGATGAAACAACTCATAAAAATAACAAGCACAACAATAGAACAAAACCAGTAACAAACAAAAATGCTGTGATTTGTATCCAGTTTTCATTATGTGTGTACATGTGTGTGTGTGTATGTGTGTGTATTTGGCCTAACACCAGAAAGTTTCTAAAGCTATCCTGAAAATACATTCTAAAGGAATTTTATAGAAGTCACATCCAGCTCATCATCGACAAGAGACATTTTGAGAAATACATTCAAACCAAAAGCAAGTCACAATAAAATATCATCTTTGTTTTGTTTTGAGAAAGAGTACACAGAAACAGAAATGCATAGATCAATAAACACAGAGTTAGCAAAATGTGTACATTTGCAACAGAAGGCCTTAGCCTTCAAAGTTTGAAAATGGAGCAAATTAGGTGAGATTGAGAACTTATCTAAATATCAACTCATAAGTGAGATTACAAAGTGCCCCATGAAAAGCTTGGAGCCACACTTGGCTCTACAACAGCAAGGATACGAAGAAGAACCGTAACGTGCTGACCAAGAAGAACCAGTACGTGGACCACAATTAACTTGAAGTTTTACCGTTGATCAGGGAGCCGCAACGTGAAGATATAAGCCCATGGCTCATTGTGTTTTCCACATTCCCTAGCATTTCATCTAGTACATAGAAAACTGTCAATAAATATTTAATGAATTAATAAATAAGTACAAAAACATAGCTATACTTGCACTCATTGATGCTTAGGAGATTAGATAGATATATGTTGTTAGACTAGATAGATAGATAGATACATAGAGGGCAAGAGAATCATGAGGACACGTTAAGAGCACCTCAAATCATATTTAATCTCCTTTGCAAAATCCCACATTAGAAGATCATCTTCAGGTAATATTAAGAAAGTTTATGAGAATTGAAAAGACAAAACAATATTTGCAGAGTCAAGAGATAACTAACATTGTCACTAAATTGTGTCTGAACCGGTTTATTTTGACTTAGTCAACATCCCAGTATCATATGTTCTAAAGCCAGCAATATATGCAATAGTTAATATAGAATAAACAGCATTTACTTTTCCTACTCATAGTGTAATAATATTAGCATTTAAAAAAAATTCACAGTGCTCTGATAAAAAAGAAAACTGCAAATTAGTACCTCTACTCATATGGTTTAACTACAAGTCATAGAAATTTTAGATACTTTATATCAGTGAGGAGACAGTCAAAAAAGCAAACAAACAACAAAACAAATGCATATCGTTTTATTTACAATAATGAAGTTAAATATAGGAAATTATATGATTGTGGCTTTGTCAATTCCCTCCCAATCAATCTTTGTCATTTTTTTCAAGTCTGGGTGGTTAGGCACATATAGATTATAGATTTTATTTTATTTTGTGATGAATTGTTCCTTTCATTAGGTTGTGATCTATTTCCTCACTACCAATTATATTTCACTTTAGATATAATTTTTCTGATAATAATATTAGTTAAGCCCATATATTTAAAGTATTTTTGTGCATACCTTTTTAACCTTTTATTTTGAGATAATTGTAAGTGCATATCAGTTGTAAGAAACAATAGATACTCTATGTATCTATGAGGAAAATAAAATAATCCATTGATTCTAAAGTTTTCCACTCATAATATTCATCATCCATTTAAACAGTACCAGTCAGGCAGGTCATAACACATGACTAGATGACTAAAGCAAATAGAGTGTAAAAGAAAGCAGAAACAGTGCTATAGATATTCCAGATATTTAAGTGATCAGACCTGAATATTAAAAAAAATCATAGGCTAATATGCTCAAGAAAATAATAATAGCAGGTGAATATTTCACCACAGTACCAGAATCTATAAATTAATTAAATAATTTAAATGGGTCAGGATATTAGAAAAGTTCTGAACATAATTAATTTTGCAAATTAATAACACAGTGTGATATTACTATAAACCTACAAGAATGACTATAAATAGAAGGAATTTCAGCACCAAGCACTGATGAACATCTGAACCAATTGTAATTTTTACACATTGCTTGTGAAAGTGTAACTTTGCTCAACTACTTTGGAAACCTGTTTGGCATTAACTATTAAAGGCTAAACATATGGATATACTATGATCCAGAAGTTTCATTCATAATTCTATACCAAACAGAAATGCATATACATGCTCTCCAAAAGACATATACAAATATTCTTAAAAGCACTACTCAATAACAAACAAAAACTTGAAAATAACACAAAATTCTCTTACAGTAGAATAGATGAATAATATTTAGGCAATCTACCAAATGCAATAATTTGCAATAATGTGATAATGAGTATAAATGGACTATAACTATGTGCAAAAATTATGTTTAAATTTCACAAATGTGATGTTAAACAAACCAATCCAGAAATAGAATAGTACAAATTGTATAATTCAATTTTTATATCAAGTTCACAAACAGGCAAAACTCATTTGTAGTGTTAGAAGTCAAGATAGGTTACCTTTCAGAGCAAGTGACCACAAAGAGGTACAAGGAGTACTTCTAGGTTGTTAGCAGTGTTCTATTTCTTTATCTGTGTTGTGTTTATAGGTGTTCTCTGAGTGAAAATTTATTGAACTGTACATTGAAAATCTATGTACTTACAATAATTTTATTAAAGTTAAACATCAGTGTTAATACTTTGTTCCAATGCGTGTTCAAACAATGTAGCATGTTATTTCTAGTTGCTTTCCACATTATCAAATTGCCCAGTTGCTCATTAACAGTGACAGTGAGGACACAGATATCTTTGAGTTCAAAGCCCTGGAGAATTGCTACTATTTTCCTTCTGTTTCTGCCTCAGACTGCCACTTTTGTGACACCTCAGTACTCTGGTCTAGCCATCGTTAAAAACTCTTCTTTCTCTTCCAACAAGCACCACCATACGACTTCTGTTTTGAGCATTATTGCTCAATAAATTGCCTTTACTAAAATGTGAGTTTAATCGCGGAGACATTTGTAACTAGATACCTGAAGCAGGACAAGCAATATTGCTTAAGTGTAATTCAACTCTGAATGGGTGAGAGAAAGAGAAGTGTGAAGAATTTGTTATTCTTAAATAATGAGTATGTAGCCCTTCCTTGTCTGGAAATTTTCAGGAGAAAGTTTGATCATCTTATCTGCAAATTTTCCCAGCACATCACTCCAGGGGAAAACACTTAAACAGCACTTACTACATAGCAGGTATGATTACAAGTAGTTGACATATATAATTTATTCCTCACAAATCCATGCATTAGTGCTAATTATTAGCTTCATTTCACAGGAAAGAACGGAAGCACAAAGAGATCATGTGACTTGCCCAAAATATCAGTACTGTCTCCACCTTGGCCCTCTTTCTTCATGCTTGTTTAGCAAGAAGCAATGCTGCTCATTACGGCATCATTTAACTAGAAGTTAGTTTTCTTCAGAATGCCCTCTTGGTTTTATTAGTCAATGACAATGACAAGCAGAAAAGGGAACTTCCATAAGATTCACAACAATCTCAGACAGGACAGCAAAAGGTAATTTGCATGCTCAAAGACCTCAAGTTGGAGGTAGTTGTATATAAGTAAAGCAAGTTGGAGGTAGTTGTACATAAGTAAAGACCATTGGAATTTTGCTAGTTCTTGTTCACACCTCTTGATAAATGACTTCAGGGACCTCTGTAAAAATGTTACTCCAGGTGTAGCTAGAAGTTTCATGAAAATCTCAGAGATTCAGTAATAATTTTGTTCCACCCACTTGCCAACAAAAATTGTACAAATTCCAACTGGCCAAGTGTACTGGAGGCCATTCACACAGGCACTGGTATACTCAAAATAAATAAAATAGCTCAGAATGTTGCAGAAAATAATAATAATAATAACAGCAGCAGCAAGACCGACAACAATAGTACAATGGCAAAAGTAGTAACAATATATATTAATGGCAATAATTAAAAGAAAACCCTTTGAGTACTTCTTCAGTCTAGGCACTCTAAGCTCTTTACATTTATTATCTCATTGTTCTCTATAATAATATTTCGGGAGAAGAACACCAATCTATATTCACTCTTAACTGATCAAGAACCAGAGGCTTAGGTAAATTTAATGACTTGCTCAATGTCCTGCATGTGCTCAGTGGTAGACTTGACATTTGAACTGATGCTTATTTAATATCGGAATCCATTTGTTTTGAGCACTTTATTTTGTGTCATGAGTACCCAGAAGTTTCTTGATGCCAAGATGTTATGTGCTAATATTTCTAGAGCTTTTGTGAAACATTTATTTTATTTCTCCCCAGCAATCCATAAGACTGCGACAGCCAGATCCTGACTTACACTCCAGTTGGGATGCCTGTATATAAAAGAAAATGGAATCATATTCAGGAAGAAGCTATATATCATGATAAGTAATTGGCCTTTGTACTTAAGGCAGATTTTAATAATCTGTTATTGCATCAAATATTTCTTCCTAATATTAATATCAAGTTTGATTATCAAAACAAAAAAAAATTGTTGCTATTTGGAAAATTCTGGGTAAAACATAACATTGAAATCTTTATATGTTTCAAATAGAATTTGAAAGAATAATATTTTTTTATTGCATATAAACTACTATTATCTCCAACAATAAATATTCATCTGAAGTTATTTAACAAAATTTTATTGTAGGTTCTGGAAAACTATTGAAGATTTGTGACTTATAGCAGAGACAGATGCTGACTCCTCATTATCACGTTCCTTTTCATTCTCATATTATTAGCACATCTGATTTAAGGTGGGACATTTCTGTCCAATTTGGTTCCTCCAAGGAGCAGATGTCAAGATGGAATTACATATATCAGAGATTTATTGGGGATAATGCCTGTGAAGGTACTAAGGGGAGGGAGCAGGAGTAGGTAGGGAGAGCTTTCAAATGGCAATGCAGAGTGTGACACTTGTGAGTGGTCAGAAAGGGAGAGGGGGCGATTGGGTAGGAAGAGCTTCAGATTACAGATTGCAGCTCCAAGAAATACTCACAAGATACCCCCAGATCTCTTCCTAGAGAAGATCTCTTCTTCTCTTCTCCCAGGGAAGTTCTAGGCACGCCCAGCTCTATTACTCCCACAGTGCTAAGTCATTGAATGGAAGCAACCTGGGGAGATCAAACTCTAAGTATGAACACTGCAATGCTTCCCAAATGTGTAACTAGATTTCTCTCTTGAGGGGAGATCTGAGTGGCACATTCTCTAGACTGCTGCAGCCATCCAGTTGTCTGGGAATCTAGCTATGACCTTATAACAAAAAGTTAGCCAACCGACAGACTGATGTGTGTAATGTACGTCCTTAATGAACAGAGCATGCCTTCTCCTTACCTTTCAATCCTTTCATCCAGCCTCAGCTTGCACCTTGTTCATGGCAGCAAGCCATCTCAAATGACACTTGGCACAGTGGAGCAACAAAATAGGAGGAGCCTAGGTTCCCGGACAACTTTGAGAAAACTTATCACACCAGCCCAGTTACATGAGCTGGGCTTCAATACTCACTAGAAATGTTATTTTAAGATGCTATTACACAATCATGAATTTCAGCCTTATCTAATATAGAAATATTTGGAGATTAGTTATAAACACTTTGCTGAGGCAGCATTGTTCAGTGTAGATTAGAGAAGGTTATTTTAAAATAGATTGATCTAAAAGAAAACACTATGATGATGCAAACAAGTTTTAACATTGGCTGAAACACTGCCGTTTGATGGAAAGAGAAGGAAAGTTAACTACTTTGTCAGATAAAACCAATAGGATTTGCTGACAAACTGAGAGAGAACGGGAAATTAATGAAGAGTCCAAGATCTTGAAATTGTTGATTGGGTGAATGATGATACCATTAAACAAAACAAGAAGCATGAAGATGGATCAGAACTATTCGGAGGAAGATGATGAGTTTCTTTTTTGATGAATTAGATTGCAGTGCTGATGGAACATTTAAACTTGGTTGCCCCATGTAAGAGGAAGATTGAGTCTGTTCAGCAAGTGAAACAGATTCTTTATGAGCATAATATCTTCCTCTAAATTTTCCTAAACCATTAGAGAAAGTTATGCTTGTGAAATAAAGTTATAATGCAGTATTTAGCATTTCTATTTGTAATGGATGATGATTTTTTGTTTTGTTTTGTTTTTGTTTTACATTTGTCACATTTGGAAAATATCTTTGGGTAGTGAAAGGACATTTTTATGTCTTCTGAACATTTTCTAGTTTAACTATTTCATGCCAAGTATCAGAGCTACTGCATGGAATTCTTTCATATACTATCTGTAACCATTGGGGAATTTGATGTAATTATGAATTCCAAAAATATAATTGGATCATGCCTGTAATCTGATCTGTTAATCTGGGCATGATTGAATTATGATTAGGGCGTTGACTGGGCCATGTCAGTCAGTAGGGCGTTGAGCCCCACACCCTGGTGGGTGGGAAATCGAATGTAAAAGGCAAGGCAAAAAACAGAGGAGAAGCAGTCTTTGAATAGCAGCTTTGATGTTGGAAAGAAGGCCCCAGGAGAAGAGAAGCGAACCATTCGCCTGATCGCCTACAGCTGACCTTGTGGAGGAACCAGGAGCTAAGCCTGGAGAGAAACGCAGCCCCGGGAAGAGAGGAACCCCAGAAGCCTGAACCCTGGCAAACGCTGGCAGCTGTCTTGCTCTAAAACGTAGCAATGTACTGTGGTGAGAGAAGAAACTTAGCACTTTATGGCCTGGTAACTGTGGACTTCTACCCCAAATAAATACCCTTTATAAAGACCAACTCATTTTTGGTATTTCACATTAGCACCCCTTTGGCTGACTAATACGCTATCTATAGCCAAGATGACTAAATTCTTTGAACCTCCTCGTGATCTACTTACCTGGAAAAAGTTTAAGTTAGGCACAAATACCATGTTTGCCCTCTTGATACTTACTTTTGATACGGTCCATTATGGGAATTCTTAATTAAAAAAATAAAATCCAAATTAATTTGCATCAAAAATTACAAAAGCTTTTGATAAAGTTGATTTGTATTTAAATTAGAAAATTACCATTTACATAGTTTTTGCATTCTAATGGTATAATGTAGAGTTATACCTCACAATGATTCTGTTGTTTTTTTTAAAGTTAAGGATTTAACATATTTTACTGGGAAAAGGCCAAAATTCAGTATCTGTATTTGTTATTTAACCTCACTTCCTTTCTTTATTATTTATTTTAAATCTTTGTAGAGCTTATTGTTGTTGTTATTTTCATCCCAGTTGCAAATAAATATACAGGCTTTGATACAGCTATGTCTTTAGGTGAATGATCTAGAGAGTTCCTGAAAGCTCACAAAATATCTAGTCGTTACACCATTCAAACAAGGAGATTGCATTACCTCAAATTGCCTGGAATGATAACAATTTATCAAATTGCTACAAGAAGTTCATCTTCATTGTAAAGAGATCACTTTTCTCCCTGTTAAGTTGCTTTATCTACGAGAATAAGTCCAGAGGGACTTCCTCTACTGTCTTTTCTTATTCCTTTCATTTTTATTCTCTTTGGCCATTAAGCAGCTGAAAAAAAAAAAGACATTTTGTTTCTGCATAGTTTATCTTACTATCTCTCAGTAGTGAATCAGGTTGTATAATCTGATACAAAAGCACAAGACAAGTGTAGCAGTGGATTTCAGAGTGCTGCAACCAAGTTTGCAACTGTCCTACATATAAGAAACTTTAAATTATGAAATTCGGACTGTGAAAAATAAAAATATTACAAATCAAAGAAGTTAGTTTTCAAATTTATGCTATCCTGATGAATCTTCAGTAACTAAATCTGCATTATATATTTCCTTAGATCTTGGAAGATGAGGAAAACTAAAAATGAAAGTTGATTTTTTCTGTTTTATACTCATGTGAGATTAATTTGTGAAAAAGTTATTCACAGTTCATAAAATAAAATATAAATTTTTGCTAATTTATTATACACATAATAATTACTGATTATTATCTGTACTAAGGAAGGTGTTAAATGTTTTAAGGACAATTCAACTTTGAAAAGCTTAAAGAATTGCCAAAAGCTATATGTTAGGGTTAATTCAGGAATTCAAATTAAAATATTATATGTATGAGTGATAGTAGCATATAAATTTAATTTTTTGAATAATTGCCTTAGATTAAAAAATTGTATTAAAGTAATTGTTGTAATTAATAGTCTTGTGTTTTATAATTATATCTATATTTTGTGTCATGAATTAATTGCTCACTAAATGCTTCATTAAATTGAAAATGTTGTATTTAAGATGTTTAAATTGTTATGTATGTTTTGTTTGCTCAAGGGGTTATCTCTATTACACAATTTATTTGTGGTTGTGATAATGATATATGAGGCATATTTTATGAGATTTTCTTAAGTATAAAAATAAAATGATGACTCTATTAAATGTACTAATTGACTAATATCAATGAAACAAGATATAGACAGTACATGGGAGATATTTTTCACCAATAAAGCTTAATTATTTTAAAACATATTCCAAAGTATTAATATCTAATTTTAATAAATCCTTTCACTTCATATATTTCACAATTTTTTTAGATTTTATTTATTGATTAATTGATTTAAAAGAAAATTTAGATTATGTAAATGTTACACAAAAAATATAGGGAGTTCCTATATACTCCACTCCTTCCCCCCTCCCACACTTTCCCACATTAACAGCATCTTACATTAGTGTGGTGCATTTGCTACAATTGATTAACACATGTTGAAGCATTGCCACTAACCGTGGATTATAGCTTACATTATATTTTACACTCTGTCCCAAGCAATTTTGTAAGTTATGACAAAATATATAATGTCCTGTAACCATCATTACAACAGCATGTAGGACAATTCCAATGCCCACTCCACTCAGAACCTCTGGTGGCCACTGCCTCCACATCAATGATAATGGTGCTTCCATTGCTAGAACAACAATAAGTCTATAGTAGAATAATAATAAGTCTACTTTAGTCCATTGTTCATTCCCCAGTCTTGAGGATTTGGGGATGGTGATACCCACTCTGCCTCTAATTGAGAGGGGCTTAGATCCCATGGAGCAGATGGATGGAACTATCTTACTTGCAGTTGCAAACTCTCTCTGTTCCTTGGGATGGGCATTGTCCATTATCATCTCCTTGTTAGTTGTCCTGGGTAAGTCCAATGAACTGGTGGTGTTGCAACTCTAGTGAGATTCAAGGCCAACTGGCACTTGGACAGCCCAAGATTTAAGTCTATTTGACATATATATCAAGTATAGTACTAACTATAAGTTCAGACAGATGGGACAGAAGAACCATGTGTAGGGAAAAAAATAAATGAGTCCAACTTTGTCATGCTGGGAGGCATAAATTCTAAGGTAAAGCTCACTGGCAGGATGCCAAACTCCTGAGCTGTCTGACATGCCTATTAGTGTCTGGTTATCTCTAGAGCCTACAGGAGCCCAGCTATTTGACACAATATTTACTTTGGCAGTCAATGAGATCCTGCTGAGATGTGCATAAGTGTGACCTCTGGAATGACCTCCCAACTCACTTTGAAATCTCTTAGCCATAAAAAATAATTTGATTTAACATTTCCCCCTTTTGGTCAAGGTCTTTTTCCAGGTGCATTGCTAGTTGGCTGTTGGTAATAATCCCTCAATGCCAGGGAGGCTTATTCCCAGGCATCATGTCCCACACTTGGGGGGAAGGTAGTACATTTATATGCTAAGTTTGGCTTAGAGAGAGGCCACATTTGAGCAACAAGGAGGCTCTTAGGAGGTAACTCTTAGGCAACATATAAAACTAGGCTAAGTTTCTATTTCAAAAGAAAAAAATCGTAAGTACAATCATATATATCAAGGACCTGGCGCAATGGTCTGTCCTCTTTCACTAGGCACCCTTCTGTACTCAGGAGATTCTTGCTGACCCATTAGAGAATGTAGCAGAACTCCTCAGGATGGGAATTCGATATTCTTTTGGCTATTGTTTGGATCTCCACCCCCTGTTGCAATGTCCCGTGAACACTTGAACACATTCTTATGCCTTAGAGGCATGCCCCAGATGAGCCCCCATCCATACATTCCCCATCACCAATACCCCACACCAATGTTCCTCGCCTGCCACAGTTGTGACCCTTTTGTGATGCAAAATCATTCCAAAGATGTAGCCAAGAAAATAACCAAATAAAAACAGTATGAAAATGAAAAAATAATGATAGTTTTAAAACTAACATGTAAAATTCAAAAATATTCTTAAATATTTTTTAAATAATAAAAAAAACCTTTTTAGACATTATCTTTCATCGCTGTAAGACCTGTTCTCTTGTATGTATAGTGACATTTTCTTCTATATATTCCCCTGGTGCCTTTATTTTTGTTTCATTTTTATCTTCAAAGAAGCTTTAGGTTACAGAAAAGTCACATAAATATAGGGGATTTCCATATACCCAATGCCTTCCTCCTTTTCCCCTTCCCCTATTAATAACATTTTACATGTGGATGGTAAATTTGTTACAATTGATATAAAATATTAAAGCGTTGCTACTAACCATGGTCATTGGTTTACATTATGATTTACATTTTGGACCATACACTTTTATAAATTTTGATGAAATTTATAATGACCTGTATCAATTATTGCAAGATCATGCAGAACAATTCTAATGCCCTATGTTCCATCTATTCTCTTCTTCCCTGCCCTTCCCCTTGGGACCTATGGTAAACACTAAGTTTCATTTTTTGAAGAATATGATTCATAGTTACTTTCAATAATATTGAGGGCTTGATATATTGGTCTGTTTTCTTTTACTAGGTACTGTCTATGTTTTCAAGAGACTCTTCCCCTTCTATTTGAATACATAGCATGACTCCACAGAATGGGAATTTAATATTTTCTTATTTACTGTGTGGGTCTGAACCCACTGATATAACACACTATGACAAGATGAACACTTACATATTCCATAGAAGCCTGCCCCAGGTTAACCCTGTCTTGTATGCACCCTCTCACATACCTTACCCCAGTAATCCTACCCTGCCATATATGCCAAAAGAACATTCCCAACATTGTAGTTTTAACCACAGACATGCAAATCCCCAGAGTTCATCTGCTCCATCCTCTGACCCTCCCCCTAGTTCCATGGATAGTTCAACCCAACACCCCTACCTTACCCTTTTCATATACCAGCACCACAGAACCCAATAGCATCCCTGCACCACTGACACACACATCACTTGCACAACTAAACACTTACACCTTATCATAAATTTTCCTCATGTGGGCATTGGCTCACAATCCTATACTCCCTTTCTTTCTCCTATAAACCTGTCTTCCAGACTCTAGGTCTGTGTGTCTGCTCAATTTGCTTAATTCATATCAGTGAGGTCATGTAATATTTGTCCTTCATTGCCTGGCTTAATTCACTCAACATAAGGTCTCCAAGATTCATCCTTGTTATCCTGTGTGTTAGCACTACATTCCTTCTTACAGTTGACTAATATTCCATTGTATGTCTATAGCACAATTTGCTTATCCATTCATCTGCTAATGGACATTTGGGATGCTTCCAACTTTTGGCAATAGTGAATAATGTTGCTATGAACATTGATTGGTGTTCATATTCTGTTCATAACCCTCCTTTCAATTCTTCTGGATATATACCAAACAGTGGAATTGCTGGATTATAAGGCAGTTCTATACTAGCTTCCTGAGGAACCACCAAACTCTCCTCCACAATGGCTGCACCATTCTACATTCCCACCAGCAGTGGGTAAGTGTTCCCTTTCCTCCACATCTTCTCCAACACTTGTAGTCTTTTGTTTTTTTAATAGCCACCAGTCTAATGGGTGTAAGATGTCTCATTGTAGTTTTGATTTGCATTTCTCTAATACTACTGATGTTGAACATCCTTTCATGTGCTTTTTAGCGATTTGTATTTCTTCTTTGGACAAGTGTCTATTCAAATCACTTGCCCAATTTTTAAATGGGTTGTTTTTCTTTTTCTTTTTGAGATGTAGGATTTCTTTATATATGTAGGGTATTAGGCCCCTATCAGATATATGGTTACCAAATATTTTCTCCCATTGAGTAGGCTACCTTTTCACTTTCTTGGCAAACTCCTTTGAAATGCAAAATGTTTTAATTTTGAGAAGGTCCCATTTATCTATTTTTCTTTTGTTGCTCATGCTTTGGGTATAAGATTTATGAAACCGTTTCCTCCTACAAGGTCTTGTAGATGCTTGCTTACATTATCTTCCACTAGATTTATGAACTTGGCTCTTATATTTAGATCTGTGATCCATCTTGAATTAATTTTTATATAGGGCATGAGATGGCGATCCTCTCCCCTTCTTGTGGATATGTATATCTAGTTCTCCAAGCATGAAGAGGCTGTTCTTTCCCAGTTGAGTGAGCTTGGTGACCTTGTGGAATATCAGTTGACTGTATACATGAGGATCTATATCAGAACTCTCATTTTTGTTCCCTTGGTCAGTATGTCTACCCTTGTGCCAATACCATGAAGTTTTGACCACTGTAGCTTTGTAGTATGTTTTAAAATCAGGTAGTGTGATTCCTCCTATTTCATATATTTTTTTCTATATGTTGTTGGCTATTTGGGGCCCCTTACCATTCCAAATAAATTTCATAGTTAGCTTTTCCAATTCAGTACAAAATGCTGTTTTAATTTTTATTGGGATTGTGTTAAATCTATAAATCTGTTTGGGTAAGATAGACATCTTAATGATCTTTAATCTTCCTATCCATGAACAGGAAATATTCTTTCATTTATATAGTTATTCTTGATTTCCTTTAACAATGTTGTATAGTTTTCTGCATACAAATCCTTTGTATCTTTAGTTAAGATTATTCCTAGGTATTTGATACTTTTAGTTGCTATTGTAAATGGAATATTTTAAAATTTCCTCCTGAGATTGCTCATTATTGTTGTACAGAAATGCTACTGAATTTTGCACATTGATCTTATATCCTGCCACTTTACTGAACTCATTTATAAGGTCTAGAAGCTTTCTTGTAGATTTCTCAGGGCTTCCTATGTATATGATCATGTCATCTGCAAATAGTGAAATTTTTACTTCTTCCTTTCCAATTTTGTTGCCTTTTATATCTTTTTCTTGCTTAAGTGCTTGAGCAAGTACATCTAACACAATGTTAAATAAGAGTAGTGACAGTCGGCATCCTTGTCTTGTTCTCGATCTTAGAGGGAAAGCTTTTAGCCTTTCACTTTGAATATGATGTTAGTTGTGAGTTTTTCTTACATATCCTTTATCATGTTGAGGAATCTTCCTTCTATTCCTATCTTTTGAAGTGTTTTTATCAGGAAAGTGTGCTATATTTTGTTGAATGCTTTTTCTGCTTCAAAAGAGTTGATTATGTGATTTTTTTCCTTTCAATCTGTTAATGTGATATATTACATTGATTGATCTTCTAATGTTGAAACATCCTTGCATACCAGGGATGAAACCCATTTGTTCATGGTGTATAATTCATTTGATTTATTGTTGAATATGATTGCATAGTATTTTTTTGAGGATTTTAACATCTAGTTTCATTAGAAAGATTGCTCTGTAGTTTTCCTTTCCCTTTCTTGTCTTTGTGTGGCTTTAGTAGTAGGGTAAAGTTGGCATCATAGAATGAGTTAGGCAATGTTCCTCCACTTCTATTTTTTGGAAGAGTTCAAGCAGGATTGGTGTTAGTTCTTTCTGGAATGTTTCATCAAACTCACCTGTGAAGCAATCTTATCCTTGGCTCTTCTTAGTTGGGAGGCTTTTGATGACTACTCCAGTCTCAATACTTATGATTGGTCCATTGAATTCAGCAATTTCTACTTTCATCAAAGTAGGCTTTTTTTGCATTTTTAAGAATTTTTCCATTTCATCTAAGTTATCCATCTTGTTGGCATACAAATTTTCAAAGTATGATCTTATGATACTCTTTATTTTTATGGGGTCAGTGGTGATAGCCTCTTTCATGTCTCTTATTTTATATATTTGCATTGCCTCTCTTTTTTTCTATGTTAGTCTGGCTAAGGGTTTGTCAATTTTATTAATCTTCTCAAAGAACCAGCTTTAGGATTTTTTATTTTTTTCTAGTGTTTTCTTATTTTCAATTTCATTTAGCTTTGCTCTAATCTTTGTTATTTCCTTCTTTCTAATTGCTTTGAGATTAGTTTGTTGTTCTTTTTCTAATTCCTACAGGTGTGCAGTTAGGTCTGTGAGTTTAGCTTTTTCTTCTTTTTTAATATAGGCTTTTATGACTATAAATTAACCTCTCAGCACTGCTTTTGCTGCATCCCATAGATTGATACGTTGTGTTGTCATTCATTAGTTTCAAGGTAGTTACTGATTTCTCTTACAATTTCCTCCTTGACCCACTGATTGTGTAAGAATGTGTTGTTTAACTTACGTATCTTTGTGCCTAATCTGCTTCTCTGCCACTTACTGATTTCCAGCTTTATTCCATTGTGGTCAGAGAAATTACTTTGTATAATTTCAATCTTTCTGAATTCATTGAGTGTTGTTCTGTGGTTCAGCATGTGGTCTATCCTGGAGAATGATCCATGTGCCCTCAAAAAGAATGAATATCCCACTGTATTTGGGTGTAATGTTCTATATATGTCTATAGGTCTAGATCCTCTAATATATTATTCAAGGTCTCTGTTTCTTTAATGATCCTCTGTCAAGATGTTCCTCTCAACAGAGGCTATTTCACAAATTTTCATAATTCTTTCATCTTCTCTTTCAGTCATTTTATGATTTATCTAAAGTGCTTCCCAATTACTATTTATATCATTACTGTAGTTAATTCCATTTATTTGTTTTTTATAGTAAAATATAATCTGAATTTGTTATTAAAGGAAGTGTGATCACTGAATGGTAAAATCATTTTATTGGAAATTCATACCAATTATAACTAGAAAGAAATGAAATTTCAAAGAATGGTTTACTTTTCTGCACAGATTATCTGTAAGCATTAGATGAGTGACAAAAATCCCATTTTTTAAATAAAAATTAAAGGGAAATAATATTCTTAATTAATCTATAGATAAAATAAAGTTAAAATCACTAACTCAGATATTTTAGAAAATTTCAGCAATACAATACCTGGAATGAAATTTCATTACAGCATATCTTTTTTTCACCCCTGAAAAAAATATTCTGATGTGTAGCTTTTGGAAGATATACATCAGAAAATGATGAGCTAACGAAATAAAAAATAAGAAATTGTGTAATTCAGCATAGAAAAAGAAAAAAGACAAATCTTTGTTACCAGCTGGTGAGCATTCACTCAGATTTAGAAAAAGAAGAATCTGACAGAATATCTAACATTATTAAATAATTGTGTATTGAAAACTTGCTATATTCCAGTGATTGCCCTAAGTGCTTGAGATACATCAGTGCACGTAACAGAGATGGTCCCATCTTTCACATACCACACATTCTAGTAGATGATATTAAATGGATAAATGTATGAATGAATGAATGAATGAGTAAATAAATAAATAAATAAATACAATAGGTAAAAAATGTCCATTAAAAAAAGAGAATTAAAGCTGATTTTATGAGAGTGAATGGGTGCTACTTGAGGTTGTGTGGATAAGGAAGTCTTCTCTGAGAAGATGATATTTCATCTTAGGTGTGATAGGCAAAATAATGGCCCCCCAAAGATTTTCATGTCCTAATTCCTAGAACCTGTGAATATGTTATATTACATACTAAAAGAATTCTGGTTGAGGATTGAATAAAGGTTTCTAATCAACTGAACTTAAAATAGGGAGATTATACTGAATTATGTAGTTGGCCCCAATGTGTATTAATTATTTGCTTATTTTTATTTTATTTCATTTATTTATATATTTAGGAGGTACCAGGGATTGAACCCAGGACCTCATACATGGGAAGCAGGAGCTCAACAACTGAGCTACACACAGCTCTACCAAATATCTTTTAAAGGAGGTAGAAGAGAAGAGTCAGAAGACATGTGGTTATTGAAAAACAGAGAGCTGCAACACTGCTGGCTTTGAAGATGAAAAGAATGGGCCATAAGCCAAGAAATACAGGTGTCCTCTAGATTTAAGAAAATGCAAGGAAACGGATTCCCCTCTAGAGCCTCCAGAAAGGAGTGCAGACCTGCCAAAACAGTGATGTTAGTTCAGTGAGACCCATGTTGGAAATTGGAACCACAAAACAGTCAGATAATACATATGCTTTGTTTTAAGCTGCTAAATTTGTGGTATTTCATTATGTCAACAAATAGTAAACAAATATATTAGTTGTGAATGATAAAAAAGGATCCAGTCATTTAAAGACCAAATAGAAAGAAATTCCAGGTAGAGGAAATAGGCTGTAAGAGCCTTAAAATGTGAGTGATTTGTGCTTAATCAAAAAAGCTTGATCAATTCTTCATAAATCTAACACTGTTCTAAAGTAAAAAGCATAATTTTCAAAAAATTACCAGCAAAAAAATTATTTTTCATGATTCTTTTAGAGAATTCATTATTAAAGTTTCTGTAAGACTTTTTTCTCCTTGTATCTTTTAGTCCCGATTTATGTATTTATTCATCCATTCAAGAGTGCAGGTGTTTTGATAATCAAGACAGACTATCACAAATTTGTTTTGTCAAAGTTGTTTATGTTTTTTCTAAAAGATAATATTTTAAAATCCAGATATTCCTCTTCTCTCCTTTGTGATCTATGTACTGCTGATTTGCTCTGTGTTTCAAGGAGTTGAGATTCCCTGAAAGAGTTGGATAAAGATGAGTGACAACTGCCATAATTTGTCATTATGACCTGTTACTTCCAAGGGATAGGTGATTTGTCCTGTTCTGTTAGTGCCAAGAGTATGCACAAATAACTCTACAATGGAGATTTGGGACATTGTGAGATAGGAAAAATTGACCAAGACCATCGTGTACCCAGATCTGGAAAGATAGTTTACATCTTATCAAGATCCTCTCTTTCCAGATAAAGGCGTGATTTTCACATAGCAAATGACCATTAGGCTTTGAGCCTGTAAGGTAGGGCTTTTCAATGGTGTTGTTAAAACACATATGTTAAGATAACTTAAAAGATTTCTAAAATTGAGAAGTATCAAAGAAGAGATTTTTGCAGCAAAAGATATGGAGGAGGGATTATAATACTAAGAGTGAAAGTTGTAGAATGTACTATCAGAAGTAACAGCTAAAATACTGCAAGTCTTACTGTGAAGAGACCGCAAGGTGAGTTGGGGATGGAGATCATAGGACTACTCTTGTTCACCTCAAAAATGTAATTAATTTAAACATTATGTGAATTTATTACTTTCATTTAAAATTATTAAGCAGAAGGCACTTTTCAAATACTTTTCTAGCTATTTTCTACGCCCCCCCCCAAAAGTGAAGCTATAGAGAAAATATATGATCAGTATCATCACAAGGACTTACAAGAAAATAAGATATTTTGCATGTTTGATACAGGCAGAATTGTTTTACAATAAACTGTGACTGTTTATAAACTTGCATACACTAAGTAAACAGATAATGATTAAATAATCTCCTCATAGCACAATTTTTCTGCCATGATGATAAGCAATATGATATTCTACTGCTTCTTCTTTTATATATATTTTTCCTTGGTAAAAGATTTTGACCTTGTTTCCCATTTCTTGTCCTTACTTATCATTACTTGTTTTTTCTTTACTTGTATTTTCCTCTTGAAAAGACAAAAACATCATGTGATGTAGTCTTACCAACCAAACTCAGCAGAAAGAAAAAGCAAAAATAAGTTTATAACCAGATATTGTTTTCATGTTTATAAGTATCACTTAGGCACAATCTCCAGGTCCAAGGTGACTTATTTGTTACAGGAAGAATTATTTGGAAACTTTCACAATTGTTATACAGCAGGACAAGAACTTCCCTTGCATAGTGAAGAGTTAGTAAAGAGAGTTTCACACAGGATCAAATGTTGTTATCACAACAGCCAGTAATTAAGATTATATCTATTTAATTTATAAAATATGTCATGCTATGTTTATCTCCATAACATAACAACAGGAGGGTAAAATTGATTGGACTGAAATTAAACACCCTAATTTTCTATTTCTTCTGAAGAAGAATTTTCAAACCCAGGGCTCCTCAAATGTTCTTGCAATAAGATTAGATGGCAAGTGGAGAAAGGCTCCCCTTGGCACAATTCAGTTTCACTCGTTTTTTTTCACTCTGGCAGTCATCCTTGGGAGCATGCTGTTCCTCAGCTGGTGGGAGTTTTAATACTCAGTCAGCTAGTGACAGTGTATAAACCAGCAAAAGCAGCCCCTTGGAGAAATACTTGATATAAGACAAGCTGTGATTGTAAGACCTGCAACTGTAAGTGAGGGAAGTAAAAGTCAATTTACAGAGTGAATCAAAGTGAGTTTGAAAGAATGATTGGGCATTCATATTTAAAGGTATTTACACTTTCCAAATTTTGTTTGTTTTCTCAAACTTCACTTATAATCTTTCTCTCTATATTATATATATATACTTTTTCTAACTCTTTTTATCCTAAGAATTTGGTATTCTATATCATCAATCATCCAAATAGTCTTAGAAGATACATGTTTTTGTATCTTTCCCTTTTTGCAGTTAAAATAAGACATTTTGTCTGCCCATCCCCATTTGCAGGAAAAAAAGAAATTGAAGGCAAGGCTAAGTTAAATTTTCCCCTTGATCACTCCAAGAGGTCACTGGCAAAATCAAATAGATTTGTCAGGTCTCTTGAGATCCATATCCATAAATGCGAAATGGAACAGTGGGATAACAACATAGACAGAATGTAAATAAGCTGTGAAACGAAGTTCAAATTTCTCTTGCTCTTCTGCTCACAGCATAGGCAAGAGTAAAATACACATACACATATGGTATATATTTATTGGTAGTTTCCATGTAATCATAATTTTAATTAACTACTTTCTGTTGTACAACTTTTTCCCTACATGTCTCCATTCTAGGTTTACCTACTGAAATATTCACTCAGCTGTGTTCATCACATTATATATTATATTATTATATTATATTATGATTTTATAAGTATCACAGGGAAATTTTAGGATATTGGGGAAATAGAAAGGTTCAATATGTCAACTTACTTTTTCCAAATAAGTATTATTATTTTTGAAATTAATCAACTATTTTTAATATATTTAATTATTGGTTTCTTACAATATAAAATTATTGTATTTCTGGGTTCAGATGTAGATATCTGGAAAGAGTGTTGCTCCTAACTGTATAAGATAAACATGCTGGCCAAACTGCAAATTAACTTCTTTTCTTGAACCCATGAGAAAATCCATATCAAGGGCAGACAACTAACCCTAAATCTAGAGAGAGACAGGCATGTGCAGAGAAAACAGGAGCCCAGCATTGTTTTCATGGGCCAAATGTTACTGAATGTATTACCTGGTAAAGTGATTAAGCTATAAATATTTAATAAAGTGCTAGAGGCCAAATGTGCAATGGTGTAATAATTTGAAGACTTGAGATCTGCAGACATATGGGGGATTGCACCCTCTGGCATGTTTTCCTTTGAGAAATACTACCAGGTGCTTACAGTGAAGAAGAGAAGTTTTTTAAGCAGAAATAATATGATTTAGTTAAAACCTGAACTTCTACAAGGAGATGGCCAACTTCAGAAATTATATCAATGGAGGTGAAATACAACCTTTGAAGTTTAATTTTAATTCTCTAAAATTAATATGACTTTTTACACCAAAAATTATAACAATGTAATATGTGTTTCAAGAATATGAAAAAGTGAAATTTTGACAACAATGGTGCAAGAGATTGGAAGGATTAATTGGAAATATGCTATTAGAAGTCTACTTTGCTACAAAAAAAAGCTGTATAATATTTGAGGGTGGAGTCAGATTATTTCAAAATGTATATTTTAAGTCACAAGTAGTTATTAAAATTTTGAAAAATAAGATGGAAAAATAATACACTGAGAAGATAAAATGGAATAATAAAAATGTCCAAATATACCCATAGAAGGTGGGGGGCAGGGCAAAGAAAAATGAAACAAATAGAAAATTGCTAGTAAAATGGCAGATTTAAATCTAAAATTTCAATAGTCACTTTAAATGTAAATTGTCTTAACATAATAGTAAAATAAAGAGATTGCTAGCTTGGATAAAAAGGAAAAAATGAAGATCCAACTATATGCTATGTATAATAAGCAGGCTTCAAATATGAAACATCCATAGGTGAAAAGTAATAAATGGAAACATATCTGTGCAAAAACTAACCAAACGAAGTTGGAATCATTATATTAATTTTGGAAAAGAAATGTGAGGTTTAAATAGAATCACGGCATTATGGTCAATTCTTCTAGAAGACATAGCAATACCAATTATATATGCAATAAACCACAGAGTTTTAAAATAAATGATGTAAAAACAGATAGCTCTGAAAATAGAAATACAGCCACAATTATAACTAGAGCCTTTAATACTCTTTTCTCAGAATTGATAGACCAATTAGGCAGAAAATCAGCACAGATATAATGAAAAATTATATACACTAAAAAATACTATCAACCAACTTGACATAATTGCCAATTGTAAAATTCTCTACTAGAGAAGAACAGAATACACATTCCTCTTGTGCCCATGAAATATTTGCCAAGAAAAGGCCATATTCTGGGCTATCACACAAATTGTAACAAATGTAAAATAATATAAATCATACAATGAATATTCTCACATACAATATAATTATACCTGAAAACAATAACAGGAAGAAATCTAGAAAATTCCCTAATAATTGGTAATTACAAAATCTCATCATAAATAAACCGTAGGTCATAAAGTCTATAGGAAGATTAAAAATATTTTGAACTCAATTAAATTAAAAAAAAACACAACGTATCAAAATTTGTGGTGTTCAGGTAAAGCAGTGATTAGAGTAGAATTTCTGATTTGTGTTAAAAAAGAAGATATCAACACAAAAACAAGCAAAAGTTAAGAAATAATTAAGAATTGAGAAGAAACCAGTGAATTTACAAAAAGAGAAAAAAAATTAGGAAAAATCACTAAAACTAAAATATAAGTTTTTAAAAAGGTAATATTGAAAGCCTCTAGCCAAAGTGACCATGAATAAAATAGAGAAGACACAATTTATCATGTTCTATGTTCAAGAATTGTAACGGGGACAGTTCTGAGCCTGTGAAAATGTCCAAATCAAAGAATTATCAGAGATGCTGTCTCACTGAAGACTGCCAATATTGAACTACTGTCTCTGTGTGTCTCTATTTTCTGTCCTCAGTTTCTAAAGAACTCCAGTGAGAGAACCAAGATCTTCCCCCCACCCCCCCACCCCCTGCCCCAACTAAATCTAATCCAATCAAAGGATTTCCCACCCACAGAAACGGATTTGCTTCAAGAATATGATCTTTCTGGGATCCAAAAAATGCTTCAAATTCTTATACATGTATACATACATATATATACACAATACAGATAGATAAAGAAATAAATGCAGTTATATATGTATATATGAATTAGCATGCATACATATATTTCTCAGCTCAGACAACTAAGTACCTATGAGAGTGAAACCCTCTAGCAATGAGCACACCTAGCACCCAGACCTTGTTTTCTAGTAATATTTTCCACTAAGAGTAAGTAACTCCCCTGGAAAAATGGATGATTATTCAGACTGGGGAAGGAAAAATTTTAAGATTAGTGTGAAGTATCTTACAGTGCTAGATAGTTAGAAATTGTTCAAACAAACAAGCAAAGAAGAATGAGAAGGAGGTAGAAGAGGAGGAGGTGGAGAAGAATCAAAAACGGGAAAAAAAGAAAGAAAAGGAGTAATGTCTCATCACAAGAGAACAGGAGCCAATGAGAATGAGTGTTCAACGGCCAAAGCTGGCACAATTCAAGCAACAAAACAAATGACAATGACAGTGGTATTGGATTATAAACCCCAAATTAAAATACGCCCATGAGTTTATATTGATTAACATGATTCACTGAATAAACAAATGCTGGAGAAGGAGCAATTATTCTTTATAGAGGAATTCTAAAGGTTAAAAGAGAAAATTTGAAAATCACTATTAGAACATCACAGTAATAATTGTAACAGGCAAGATCCATGGAGGAATGCTAAAGTTGATGGGAGAAACTTTATGGAAACAGGATATTGGCATGATCTCAAAACATAATCTTCAAAATATTTGTTAATTATTGTGGTGGTTTTAACATAAGAAATTATTTGATACAATTCCCAGTAAGACAGCTCACAGTCTTCAATAGGAGCTGAACTTAGTGACTCACTTCTAATTAGTAACTCACTTCTAATTACTTTACAGTGGAGAAAACTAACAGACACCACCTTAACCAAGTGTTCAAATTTAACATCCCTA
>JAQZBX010018278.1:0-34807 GCA_029593785.1 Cabassous unicinctus | reverse complement strand
CAATGAACTGGTGAGTAGGTATTGCAACTCTGATGAGATTCAGAGCCCAGTAGGCACATGGACAGGTGTATGTAGAGTTGGACATACACCTATCAACTCTACTACTAACTATAGGTTAAAATAGCAGGGGCAGAAAAGCCATGTGTAGAGAAACCACAACTGAGTCAAACTCTGTCACACTGAGGAGCATAAATTCCAAAATAGGGCCCACTGACAGGGCACCAAACTCCTGAGCTGTCTGCCCTGTCTATAGTGTCTGCATGTCCCCAGAGCCCTCAAAACCCTCATTATATTTGAGGCAATATTTACTTTGGCAGTCAATGAGCTCCTGCTGAGTTATGCATAAGGGTAACCTCTGGAATGACCTCCCAACTCACTTTGAAGTTTCTTAGCCATATAAACTCATTTTTCTTTACCTTTTCCAAATTTTGGTCAAGGTCTTTTTTCCAGTTGCATTGCTAGTTCATGCTTGGTAGTAATCCCTTGGTGCAAGGGAGGCTCATCCCCCAGAGTCATATCCCATGCTGGGGGAAGGTAATATATTTATATGCTGAGCTGGCTTAGAGAAAGGCCACATTTGAGCAACAAGGAGGCTCCCAGGAGGTAACTCTTAGGCACCCTATAATACTAGGCTACGTTTCAATTTCAAAGTCAAGCTTCATAAGTACATTCATCAATATCAAGAGCCTGTCAATGGACCACCCTCCTTCACAAGTCACTGCCCCTCCTAATCCTTTCTTGAAGCACCACTGATGCTCATATTAACATCTTCAAGGCTCGGGGAAGTCCTGCATTAAATATAACTATTTAACAGAACATTTCCCAAATGTTGCAATCATTAAAACACCCTATAAACTTGGAAAACACTATTTAGACCAACTGTGCTTCACTGCTCTCAATGATGGAAGTATTGGACCTTCCTGCAGAAAGTGGTTAAAAGAGCTGATGAGCACAATTAAAAGGCACTTAGCAAATAGGAAGGTGCTGCCCCCCAAAAAATATGTTTAGTGTCAAGTTTGTACCTTAGTTAGACCATTGTTCTTTGGCCTTCCATACACAAAATGAGGCAGTGTCTACTCTCACATTGAAATGACAAAAATCACACCTTAGTCATTGCACAGTGTACTTAAGAGGAAAAAAGGAACAAAAGAGAGAGAATGATAAAGAGACAGCTGTCCCTGAGCAAGGATTACTGTGAAGCTAATGGAGCTCATACCTACTGGCTCCTTCCTTTCAAGGTCCTAGAAGACCTAGCCATGTGTGACACCATCAAATAATTCGTAAAATTTGCAAATGAGAGATATTTAAACTGCCAGGCTTAGATTACTGTCTTTTTCCATTCTGGTTTCCCACCTGTCACATTTTCACTCATGTGGAGTAATGTTGGCATAATCATGAATCATCTTGGGTTTTGACAAAGAAGTTGAATTAGGGATACATTGAGTTTGGGTTTACATGTGTATAGCTTACAGCCATTTCCATTATTAGTTGTTACCTGCCATTCCAGAGTAGAAATAACTTCCAGAAATTCTCCTGCAGCCCACTGTGACACCTGCCTAGTGTCATGATCTTTAAAGCATGACCAGAAGTCATGGTGTGATATTAACATGTCCTACGGTTTTCCAGCACCAGAACAATGTGGCTTCTGAAGGGGAAACACGGTTTGAAATATAGGAAGCCAAAAGCTAATTTGTGTAGTATTTACACAGAAGAATCCATTCTCACTGATGCATGGTCAAAATGGAAGTTCTCTCCTATCAGTATGTATTTGATTATGCAGCATACACAAATATAAATGCACTATACAGTTTGTTTTTTTTTTAGATGAGAATCCTTTTTAATGGGCATTTATGAGAATTTGTTTGTAGGGCTCAAATCTGTTGCAATTCTACAGATGGTGTGTGTTTTATGTATCCCAAGATTAAATTGCGTCTTAGAATATTGGACACATATTGTCGTGATAAAGCCTGATGGTTCCAGATGAAGTAGCACACAATATTGTCACTAACACAGTGAAACAGACTGAAGAAACAAGTGCAAATATTCATTAATACATCACTGTGATGTAAGATTAATTTGATTACAACATTTGTAGCTCAATACAATATTGCAGCAACTTAAAATGCATTGAGCTACTCTTGCTTATGCTTTAATTTCATATTCATTTTTATTTTTTCAGAATTCTTGTTAAGACCAAGATTTGAGTGTGATAAGAATAAAGAAGCCAAAAATAGACTGAAAAGGGAATACTGAATGAAGTTTCAATATCACTAACATATTTATTATATCACAATGGAAACTAAAAGCTGTGGGTCAGTATCATAAACAAGGGGAAAGGAATTACACCAGAATATTCCCAGTTTGGACTTAAAAAGCAAAAAGCAGACCAATGTCCTGGTAAAGAAAACAAGTTGCATTAGGATGTGGACCACAAGTTGTTTGATGAGTGTTGTCAGATCAAGTAGCATTTCAAATTAGATTCTGCCCAAATAAAACTTAAAATGCCTAAAGTCTTAAAGTTTATGTACAAGGCAAAATTAGAGAGGTTTTTCCTAATTTGACAAAAATCCTGAACCTTTGTGTGGCATTATAAATAGAGGTTTGCTAAATTGAAATAAATGTTTCTAAACTATCAGTAATTAAATAAAAGAAAGTTTTGAATCAGCCATAATAGAGAAAAGACATTTAACCATCCAGTCTCTCTATAGAAAATATTTAAAATGTGTTGTCACTTTAAGAAGCAAAGAGAATGCAATCAAAAATATGTAGGAAAAAGCAATTATAAAAGCACATCAAGAACTAATAAAAATATTGTTATTTTTCTTATTTTGTGATGATTTCAGTGTCTACAAACTTTTTAATTCATAATTTGTTGTGTTTTCTTATTCTAAATAAATATTCCTGTTCATACCTAATTTAGCTTCTGCAATTTTGTACTCTTTTTTTTTAAAGAATTCCCCTCAAATTGTATAAGCCTCAGACCCCACACAGCCTCAATCTGCAACTGATCCATCCTTTCTTGAACTTTGGTCAGTTGACTCATTCAGATTGGTCAATTGATTATTTGATAGCATTTACATGTTAACTCAACTACCTGTGTATTTAATAAGAATGTATCCAGCATCTACACACCCCAAGATAAGCTGCTCTGAACCTAAATCTTATCCTTATATTGAAACAATTTCCAAATACAAAGAAAGCTGGCAAGACTAAATATTGCTCTCTATTCTGGAAGCTTCAAGTTCTTTACGTTGCGAATGATTCCATAACATGATTTGGATATCAGGTTTTTGAAGGCATGATATCCTTATAAAATTGTGTGTCTAAATAAGACCTATTAGTTATAAAAGCCAGTTTCATGACAGAAAACTACTAGTACTTCCTCGTGGTCATGTTCATAAGCAAGAGATACAAAACTGGTATTTGTCTTGTGGCCTGTTGCCATGACGCCACTAATGGATTAATAGAGATAGTTGAAGATCCTGCAGGTGATCATAGATCTTTCCCTGCTTAGAGCAATTCTGCAGACTGAAAAGCCCCTGAAGTATACTGCACCCCCTGCCTGCCAACCACCACACACATAGACCAATAACGCACTTTCCATGCAGCGTTAGACAAAAGGTATGTGAAGTCTGGGAAATGCAGATCTTTCCTAGGAACTTCACGGAGTTCTAAACAGTCTTGACCCTGACTCTTAGAAAAACTCAATTGTTTGCTTCCTGTGCTATCCCCACTCTCTTCTCCAGCAAAAATTAAGAAAATAAGGGGAGGGGGGAAGTAAACTCTCAATATCCAACAGTTCAACAGAGATAAAAGAGCAGACAAGGTGAAATATATGAAACAGGGTAAAATAAGATTAAGATTCGTATGTTTTATACCTGGCATCCTTTCTTCAGTGCTTACAGAGCATTATAAATAGGTACACAAATTCCATCTGCAAGACTTAATCTTCATAATTAGCTGATAGTACATGCTACACTCACAGAAAGCTATTAAAAGAGACGGCGACTCAGCAACATTGTAGTAATCCTCCCATTTTTCATTGTTATGTTGATGAGTAATTAAAATGGCTGTAATTAAAATGGCGCTGTAATGCTATTTTTAGTAGATCTGTTCACTGTCAGAAGTAAAAATATATGGCAGGAAAAAGCAACCTGGCATGATAAATAGCATAAACAGAAAACAGATGATGCTCACGATGCCATTCTATATTCACATAGAAGAATCACTGAAAAGTATATAATATGGTCCATTTGCAAGCAAAGTTGTTCAAATTTCCCACTCCATATCTTTTTGAATTCCTCAGATGGCAAGTGTATTGCTAGCCATGCAAGTGCTCCTCCTGGATTTGGTGATAAAATCAGGTTAGCCATGTGCCAGCCATCAGATTTGAACCTCTGGGACCATGTAAGCTGTAAGCCCTAAGACCCAGAGTGATGGTGATGGGAAACATGGACACTGGTGCCACTGAGGGACTGAGCCTGTGATCACCTTCCCCCAATAAGATAGAAACAGAAGAAATGACCACTGGTATTGTAGGGCTGATCGGTCATTTTAAGCAGGGATCCTGCCTTCCTGGCCTGAAAGCCATCATCTGTTCCAGACTCTGTCCATCTAGGCAGGTGAACCTCGAAGTCATCCAGCACAGATGGCTGTCTCCCTCTCTCCTCCATCTACAGGGGAGCCAGAGGACCACTTGAGACTTCTGAAATAGTCACCTAATAAGACAGGCATCAAGAGGAAGAAAAGATTTCCTCAGTAGACCATAATGTTCCTGTTACAGGAAAGATGGTACAAAAACATATTCCAGTCATAACAATGATGGCTATTATACTATGTCAACTCATGTCACAACACATATCTATCAATGTCAGCTTGGCTTTCTTGTTCTGCCCCCAAAAGAGCAAGAGACCATCACAGCTCTGACAGCTTTCCAACATGCCCCTTATTTTCCTGTTTTAGCAGATCAGGGAGAAATGATGACCTTGTAGCATTTGTGAGGTATAACCTCTCTCTTCTTGATTTATCTCTGAAGAAGGGGTACCCATATCACTTACCACTTTTTAAATCTTTCTGTCAAGCATGTATGATATTATTATGATTCTGCCCACTAATATCAATTCCCAGTCCAAATCCTGAGATTTTCTTCAGACAGGTTCATATTACCCCAAGAGGAAACATGGCAAAATTCTTGAAGCCTAACAACCTTAGCCATCTTCACTGATTTACTCAATCTCAGGAAATCCTAGTTTCTACCCATTTAACCTGTCTTCATTTGGATGAGAAGTTAATACTCCAGACACTAGATGCCATAGCTAGCTTGCCCCTTCCTGAGATAAGACTATGCTGTAGTTCCCTTTGTGAACTCACTGTAATTACTAATAAGATATTTTAAGGGCATGGGTGGCCGTCCTGGATACAGACACAAATGGTCACAAAATTTGACTCATGTCTTCCCAGTGACTTTTGTATTAACCTGCTGGGGAAGCAGGTGTTTAAGGCAATGATGATAGCACTCTCTTTCTGTCTGAGAAGCTCCCACCTGTTCTCAGCCACAACCAAGAGAATGCTTCTATACAGAGGTAGGCTAAGGGTATAGATGCTAGATCCAGACTACCCTGGTTCAAACCTTGGTTCTCCCACTTAATAGCTGTGTGATCCTGGGAAAGTTACTTAACCTCTCTGTGCCTGGAGTTTCTCTTCTGTAAAACGGAGATGATAGTAACACTTAATTCACAGGATTATTGTAAGGTTTAAATGAGTTAGCATATGTGAAGAATTTAGAATTGTGTCTAATATTTAGTAATGTTCAATAATATTGTTGCTAAAAATAGGCATGGAGCAAACAGTCAATATGATAGCCCTTTCTATGCAACAAAAACAGGGGATCAGGCTTTTGCTAGATATCCCTGTCACTTTCTCTAGGCTTTAAGACTGTCTACATTGTCACCTGTGTGGATTTTATAATGGTTTTGTATAAAATAGGGTCATTCATTCCTGACAACTAAAGACCCAATTGTCAGGATTGTGGCCATGAGTCCCTGACTGGGTCATTGGGGGCTCAAATCATGCCAGGAGTCCTGAGATCACACAGTCACCACTCAGCACGGCACCCCCAGCACCTAGGTTTCAAAGGCGATCGTTTCAGAGCCTACAGGGAGGCTGGGTGTGGTGGAATCTCGTGCATAACCCCGTGTTTCAGCACCGGCCCTGATCGTCCGCACCACTGCTTTGTGTTCCCTAACAACCACCAATGGCTCAAGCTGTTTTTAAATGAAATCCTGCCTTATGATTTTTATCAGCTTCAAAACTTCTTCTCAGCATCTTAGAACTGAATTTGTAGATCTCGGCATACTTCTAAATCCCATCCCCACCCGAGAAATGGGATCAAAAGCTCAGACTTCCTTTTGATCCAAATGGCACGATGCTATACGCAGAGCCCTCAAGCTGATTATGTTTTCCTCCGGTTTCTTTGAGGGCATTTTCTATCTGAAGTGGCCTTGACAAGAGAATGACAGCAAAACCATTTACTCTTACTGTGCATTTGCATTTCCTTCTACCCTAAAACCTATACTCATATATCTAATTTCTCCCTCACAAAATCATTACAAATGTCTGCCTAGTGTTTTACAGAATCCTATGAGGGGTTATAACCTCCCAATTCCGTGAGGTGGCTAGAATCCCTTGAGTCACCATTCAACTGATGGGAGGGCCACAGAGAGGGCGTCCAATGCTGGATTTTTATTTGTTTTTATTATTTTTGGGGAGAGAACACAAGCCAGTTAACTTGTTAGCCTCGTTATACCTGGGATGGGAAACAGAAGGTTTTCTGACCTTCATTTAAGATTCTTTCCTTCTCTTCCTTCACAAACTACTTCTAAACTCACTCAGACTCTCCCAATTGCCTATATAAAATGGCTCTAATCAGAAATTCCACCTTGCTAGATGCAAACTAAGCACAATTTGTATATTTGCATAATACCCACTCCCAGACTTAGAGCCAATGATCCCGTATTAAATTTTAAGTACAACATTTTTAAAATTAAGTTGCTGCCAAACCAGAGAGGACATATATTGCGAGTCACTGAAGAGAAAAATTACAAAGGGTTTGGGATGGTTGCATTCAGCTGGGTTGATAGCTACTGGGCAGAAGAGGGAAAGCAGAGGAAGCAGAGTTATAGGAAATGAAATTCTACTTTTATAGAAAACTAGTTAGTCAGGGACATGGGCGAGGAGAGGCAGAACACCCCTCAATATCCAGAATGACCTAGTGGAATAAGCCAGGACTCCGTACACAGCCAAGGAGATGAACTCGGGAGTAAAATAAGAGTCCTAGGAGCACCATGGCCAGTTTGTGAGGACTGCCTGTGAGAACAGCACATCTTCCAACCAAAAGCCAAGGGGAATAACTGAGGTCTAAGGGCTGACGGGAGACAAGATGGTCAAAGCCACACAAACAAAAGGCCTGTGGAAGGACAGAGAAAGGACATGCTGGGAGGGAAGGTTTGATGTTTCAAAAGAACCCAAGATATGAAGAAATCGGGAGAGCTTCATCTCATACCAGGGAGACACCTCAGTCATTCTGTTTTTACCACTTCCTACCACCAGCCTCCCATGCCTACACCCAGGGTCATCCACATGATGGAGCATCTTGCTGCCTGTGTATCTAACCGGTTTGTGGACCACCCTAATAGAAAATCAGATTTTTTTCTGGATAAGGCCACCATATAAATAATGAATTGTTAACTCCTCAAGACTCTTGCAAGGCTATTCACCAACTCCCTTTCCACTCCTGAAATTTTCTTATCTATTCATTCTGGTTTAAACTGTTTAAGATCTCTTTTCGACCACTGTGGGAGTAGAGCCTCACTAGCACCTCACAGAAGATGAATCAAACCAAAAGGTGAAGCCCTCCTGGTATAACCCTGAAGGAGGAGCACTTAGTAATGTGAGCCTTTGCTTATTACAATCCTCTACTCTATATAATGCGTATCCTCAATCTAAAGCATGCCCAGATTTGCACTTGACCCACTTTAAATATGTTTATCTGTAAGGATGGGGTCAGGCGGGCCTGTTTTCAAAAGCAACAAGAACCCAGAGGTTGTGACACTGAAAGCCACTGTCCCTCCAGAGCCTTTTAGTCATTTTGTTCATGGGATAATGGCTGCAAAGAGTTAGCCCAAGATCTTCCAAACATGGGGTAAGAGTGCAGAATTCTACTTGGTCTTGGATAGATTCAAGTTGAAATGAAACAGAAAAGACCCAATAGTAAAGGCATCCCAGTCGAGAGTTAAACTTTTTTATTTGTAAAAAATGTACAAAAGAACTGGAAGTTTGAGTTATGAGGTATGTGGAGTGAGCTGCTATACACCATATGTGTCCTGGGAACACAGGCTCAGGCACAACAGAAACTTTCAGCACAAGACCACTTCGTTACTTACACAGCACAAACAATCCAAAAGAGCAAGGAAAGAAATCCTATCGTGGCTGGTCAAAACTGCTGGGTCAGGGTCAGTCAGTGGGTGGCAGCTCCGCACAGTCCACTCCTCATCAGAGAGGAAAGACACCTGCACTTCCCGAGGGTGGGTATTTTTACAAACCAGGGAGATGATAGGCTGGTTTGCGTGTTCCTGGTTTGGAGTTCAAGGTATGATCAGGTCTTTCCATAAGACCTGACATCAACCCCTGGGCTGTGGGATGGAAACATGCAGAACATCTCTACACACTAGAAAAGGAGGGGGGCTAGTATGTGAGGGCAGGCAGAAGGCTACTGCTAGGTATATCCATGATTTCCCCAGCACGGTACTAGTATATATATATATGCTAATGACAAATAAATAAATAATGCAAAGGACGCCTAGGAAAAGCAAACCTAAGTAATTCGACCTCGTCCAGATGAAATGCTGCCAAAGATGTTGTCAGGAACAGCCTGACTCCCTGTCCCTATCTGCTTGTTGTCTTCTTTTTTCTATTTGTGGGCTCAGCACAGCCAAAATGCTAATCTATCCCAGTCCAGTGCAGAGAGTCCAGAATATAGACCCATAATGAGGAAGGATAAAACAGGGACCTAAGGAGGAAGGGGGCAGAAAACTTAATAGGCCACACAACCAGCGACTGAGGCACTGGCCTGCTAACTTACACAGGCTGAGGCACTGGCCGGCTAACTTATATCAGCCCACTGACTCACACAAATTAGGCGGGGGCAGCTCACAAGCACACACACATGCACCCAATGGCTGTGCCATCAGAAGGCAGCCAGCAACATCATTACACGGTGGAAAAGAGGGAAGGGGCCGGAGGGGCAGCACCCCCACCCACACCCACTTTCAGGTTATCGAAGAAGAGGAGATGATGTACTGAAAGCCACAGTCCAAATAAGCAAAAACAAAATGTTCTTAGTGAATTATCCCCCTACTTTAAAATCTTCTAAGAGAATCTCTCTAGGTTATTATGTGTTACTACATTTTTTTTTCACCTCTCCATCTCTCTGTTACTCTCTCTTATGTATTCATCTCCCCACTCTATTATTTCTCTCTCAAATCCTCTGTCTGTCCATTTCTCCCATCCCTTGACTTTTTTTCTCACCACCCAGAACTTTATTCCTGGCCTATGAAGCATAAGCCAGGAGTAGAGTCCTACAGTTATAGGGACCTAAATACACCAAGAAACCGACAAGTTAAGCGTCTTGAAATTTTTCCTCAATGTCACCAACAACGTTTATTGAACTTTAAGTTGCAAAACAGGGTCACCCACAACAAAATTTAGGAATGAAGTTCTGAAGCAAGTCATCCATTCAGCAGACAGCTTCAAAGCTTTCTGTCACAGTTTCACTGGATTGGCCAAATACCAAGAACGGATGATACTGTATGATGATCTGAAAAAGGGTAATTGTAAAGAGAAGTGATCAGAAGGCCAGACAGCAGAGAGTAATCAGAGATAAGATGACTTTTTGGAATTAATATATCATTTAGATTATGTTTAAAGTAGCATTAGACTGAAAATAGCAGTTGCCTCCAGAATCTGAAGGACAGTGTTTTTATATGCACAATGTGGAAAAGACATTTGTCACACATCAGTCTTCTCAGCCATACCAATCTGCCCAGCTGGTGACCATATTCAACAGGGTCATCTTGTACCACAAAGGACTAATGCAAATTTTAAAAAGCCCTGTTTTAGTTTCTCAGCTGCCAAAACAAACACCATACATGGGTTGGAAAAACAACGGGAATTTATTGGCTCGGGTTTTTGAGGCTAGGTGCAGTCCAAACTCAAAGTATCAGCAAGGAGATACTTTCTCCCCAAAACTGTAGCATCCTGGGGCTGGCTGCAGGTGGTCCTTCGTCCTTGGTTTTGCTGTCACATGCCAATGCACGTTTCTTTTCCTTTCTCTTCCAGATTCTGTTAACTTCCAGTTTCTGGTTGTTCCCCCTGACTCTCTCTCTCTCTCTCTCTCTCTCTCTCTCACTTGCTCGCTCGCTCGCTCGCTCTTGCTCTTGCTCTCTGAATTTCATTCTGCTAATAAAGGACTCCAATAATCCAGATGAAAGCCCATCCTGATTCAGTTAGGACATACTTTAACTCCAGTAACATCTTCAAGAGATCCTATGGACCCACACCCACAGGACCAGGGGCTGGGGCCTGAACTTGCCTTTTGTAGGGGACATGATTCAAGCCCAGAAAAGCACTATCATATTTTTCAAATCGTTTTGAGAAACCAATGAAAAGACTTGGTTATTTGATTATCATTATGCTCAATAAAACAAAATGGAATACATCTGAATTGGGTTTTGTCAGGTAGAGTTGGTAAAACATGATAAAGCACAAAAACATAAAAAACAAAGTAAACACACAGGACCCATTTTATCTCACTCTCCCTAGTGATGCTACCTTCAAAATAAAAATTAAAAAAGAAGCATTTTGAGAACCTATTAAATGCAAGGCAGTTTTCCTTGCTGTAGGGCAGAACTTCCAAATTCAGTTGTCCAGAAAATTACCTGGGTACATATTTTAAAAATCAGATTCTTGGGCCCTTCCCTAAAACTACTAAATCAGACTCTCCAGAGGTGGGGCCCTAGAACATACACGTTTTTTAAATCATTTCAAATGATTCTGATTTAGCTAGTTTGGAAATGACTGCTAGGGGATATTAATAAGGAATTAATAAAACAGTCACTGTCCTTATTATATTGCAGTACAAGGTTTGAGAAAATCCACAAGTGTAGATAAAATGTTAATGTATCAAGTGTTAAATAAGAACTGAGAAACACAAGTGATATCACAAAGCAGTAAATAATAATGTTCATTTTTCTGTTCTTTGACCAAGCACTGAGAAGTGGTGGTAATAAAACAAAGATTGAGCCAGGCAAAAAAGCATCTCCTCATTATAATAAATTATTTCAAATGCAAATAAAAATTTATGTAGTTGTAAAAGGCAAAAACACTGTGGGAAAAAAACACAAGTAAATAAAAAGGTTTAGCTATAGCCAAAATGATTTTCGCCCATAGTAAATCATTCCCCAAACTAACAATTAGCACAGAGCTAATGATTAAACAAAATTTATAATAATAATAAAAGCACATTAGAAGAACATTTTAACATCTTTCAAGTTTTAATAGCCCCTAAAAATAATTTTCATTTTAATTTGCCTGACTAATTAAATTAATAGCATTTGTCTGGCAGGAATCTAGAAAAAGTAACTACAAATTATAATTGCATCATTATATGAAAATAAAAGAGAAAAAGAAATAAAAGAACATAATATTTAAAATAGATTAACCAAGATCTTGAAAAATTATATATGTCTTATTTCAAAACCTCAGCTCTGGTAATTGGTCTTCTGCCTTAACTATTTGCCTGCTCTGGTAGCCTCCCTATAACCCAGAAGTGTTGGACAGACTCTATTATCAACCACAGAATTCTCTGAAGTCATCCACTAACAGACGTGGACTTCTGAGCACTGTCTGCCCTAGGGTTCCAGAATCCCCTGTCAGAACACCCTGCCTCTTTATCTTAGACCCCTAAAGGCAACTATTTCTCTGGGCTCTGATACGTTGTTGCTGTACCCTTCTTATGCCCTATAGCCCATGTTAGTCTTTAATCAATATGAATTCATGATGCAAACAACATTTCTAGCAAGAATTTTATTTGTACCTGAGCTGTTGTGCCTAATAGCATCTCATCACACCAAAATGGATTATTTTAAGAAATTAATTCATCTTCTACTGTTATTGCCCTCTTAATATTAGCTTATTGTTGTGCTGGATACCCTCAGAAATGTAAAGGAAGTTTAAGATATGTTACAGGCTCTTGATAAATTTAAAATACATGAAAATACCATATGTGTGCAAAAGAAATCACAAGAAGCAATGCAAACCGATATAGAACAATTGTAAGCATTGTAATGTGCCCTCCAAATATTGGAGAAGTTTAAAAAGACAGAGAGAGAGAGAGAAAATAAGGAAGCTCTACGTAAGCAGAACTAGGACATAGGATGGTAGAAGAACACAGCAATGGCTGTTATAAGAATTGCATCCTAGCCTTACTCCGCTCCCCAAGTGGATAGGAAATCATACCTCAATTACTCCATATCTCTCTGGCCCTGTTTGTTAAAAGCGAGACTGAATTAAATCAGAGTTCTTTAACGGGAGGCAGGGGTATCAGAACCACACTGAAGAAATTTCAAACACATCATCCCTTACATTGCCTTGATCCCCTCGCCCACACCTCAGTACCTACACTTAGCATAGCAGAATATAGAGATAGCTGCGTTAAGGTCACCTGAAAATCACTCCATGTAATTCTGTATCCTTCCTCATCTTCCATTTGAGAGCCCCCAAATTAGATGATCTCCAAAGACTTTCCTAGCTCTCTTACTTTCTGTTCTTCTCTGATAAATCAGCACCATACAAGAACATCTTGATCTGTAGCCTTGATTTGTGAGAAGACATTAGATAGGCAGAAGCAGTGATTCTCAAGCCTTCATATGCATAAAAACTCATTTAGTGAGCATTTATTAAGCACCTACTTAGTGCCAGTGGTCCTGGGGAATCAGTGGTAAGTAAATAAACACACATGATGCAAAGTCAAAGTGCCTGACTACACAAAGCTTGCATCCTCTATCCCATTCCAGGAGATCCTGATTCAGTAGATGTTGGATATAGACCAGAAAACTGCATTTGAAGGAACAGTCCAAGATATTCTGATATAGATGATCCAAGGAACATGCACCGAGAAACACTAGATTGAGGAATGGGGCCACTGGGACCTGAAGCTTATACAAATTTGGTGGGCCCTCTTTAAGTAATTAATGAGCTCATATAAAAAATTTTGACTGTACACAGGAATGACTGTGAAGTACATGAATATATCCCACTGAGCTCACTACCTGTATCCCCAATTCAACTACCCCTCAGCTGGAGCCCCAGAATGCCCCTTCTAGCACAACCTGCGACCAAAGGAAGCATGACAGAAGGAAGCCAGAATTGAAAGAGACAACTGTCCTGACTTCAGTTAAAATATCTTACTTTTCCCACTTTACAAGCACATATGAACTTGTAAACACATTGCTAGCACTCCTCCCAGAGCCTTGAAAGGTTACCAGTCAAGTGAGAGGTCCTGAGACATAAGCTCCATCAGCTTCTTTACAAATCTGTCTCTGGTTGGGATGTGAGTAGGTAGTGGCGAACAGAATAGAGACAGAGGCAAACATGAGCGCAGTGTATGTTGCAGTGAGTGTGGAAACAAAGCCTACCTCCTCCTCCGTATTAGAAGTTTAATAAATATTTTTGCTTGGTTAACATCATTAAACCCCATTTGATGTTACCCTACCGTAGTGGCTCTTAAAGAAGGGGGAGTTAAGAGTTGTTACAGATTGTCTTTTGCAAATACAAAGCTCATAAAGTAGTTTGAAAAGTATATTCAGCATTTCTATTTTTTTTTTAATACAAACTACGGAAAGTAGCTTGACTTGTGGGATGGACAGTCTATAAGTCTACAGAGTGAAAAAGCACTATAGGAGGTACAGATTTTAAAGAAGTAAACTCCTTTAAAAATGGAAGCATGTGGGAGCCACTGCAAACATTTGTGTGTCTCAGCAGACTAGAGACAGGTGGAAAGAAGAGTGAGGAGTATGTTTAGTCTCTGTTTTAGTTCAGGACCCTTGTCTTTGTCTTCCCCAACCTGCCAATCCAGATGGGCCTTAAATTCTATCACAGGACCCAGGCCTTCCTTGGGGGTGAGGAAGGTTAAAGTCAGACTCTAATGAATTGTGATGCTGTGCTGAGGAGTTTAGACTCTTCTACAGCCCACAGAGGTTGATGGTGAGCAACCTGGATTTTGGCAAGACAGTTTTGGTCATGGTGGGGAGATGGGACTGCTCAAGGAGGGCTCAAGAACAGCCTACAGAAGAGTCAGGGTCTATGACACTGGTCCAAGCAAGAGATGGTGAAGCACTGACATAGGACAAAGACTGTGTGTATGAAGACTACAAGGAAGGAGGAAGAAGACATTGTCCTCTGTCTCAGCTCTCGCCCCTTCAGGAACACACTCTTACTACTCTCCTACCATATTCCCAAGATAATCAAGTAATACAAGTCCTCAAGGGCCACTGTTCTATTCTAGCTTTACACCCATACCTATCTAGCAAGTTCTTCTTCAAAGAACATGAAGGATTCTAAAAGAAGGTAGGACCAAACTGGTGATTTTGCAGCATCCACCTAATTTGTTATCTGCAATATGATCAATATCAGCTATCAAATGAACTTCATCTTCTGGGATTGAACTTTTTAAAATCCTAGCAATACAAAGATATCTAAGCACCAAACCTCAATGCTGCCTTAGACCAGCGAGTTTGGATTTCTTTCTCCATCACAGACTACCCCCAGGCAATTTCCTGTCAAACCAGACTAGTTTCATAATTCCCCTTAATGTACCTGTTAGAGATTCAGAACTGCCTTCTCTGACTGATTAATTTCCCAAGGAGACTAACCTGCTTCTTTCAGAACAATCCCACTTCTGATCAAAAGCTAAAAAGACACACCTAGATCACAAAAATTGGGAGAGCCAGGCATCTTCTATAGCACACAGGTTAATGTGAAAAAGAAAATGTTGAACAGGTCTGGCTGCACCCTGCCTTCCATACAAGTTTTCAACAACCACTAGGAAGATGGGAAGAAGCGTGATATTTTCTAAACAAAGAAAAAAACTATCCTTTCTGTTACACTTTCACACACAAAAAAAAAAACAAAAGAAAAAAAGAAAAAAACAAAAAACAAAGTGAATCCCTGTAATCTTTATTCTGTGAAAAAAGGCAGTCACACAACTTAACAATACCCTACAAAAGAATGACATATGTGTGAGGTTTTAAAGTCATTTTTAAAATGTATTCTAATTGTAACTCATTGCCTGAAGGAAAATGGTGCATCATGTCTCATTTATTCAAAGAAACTAAGGTCCAGAGATGTTGAGTGATAAGCTAAAAAAATCACACAGCAACTCAATCAGGCATCGATCCTTACCTTCTTATTCCCAAACCAGCTTTCTGCCAGCTGCACTAAGCTATCCCGTTACACCATGGAAAAAGTGGGATAGGCAACAGTTAAGAATCAGATAGACTGGGCTTATATCCGAACTCTTATGCTTTGTGTGACCCCAGGCAATTTATTTAACCCCTATGTGCCTCATGCCCCCATCTGGATAATGGGAATATTCATAGTTACCTACCTCATAGGACTGTGGTAAGGATTAAATAAAATACGTTATGAAGACATGTTATAATATAACTCATATTATCATTACTACTGTTTAACTGTAGGAGTCAGGCATATGTAAGCCCTAGCTGGCCTGTTTTCACTGAATATAAATGATTTTAAAATTTTCAATGGGGTTGTAGAGTGATACAACATGCAAGCAATTTTAAGATTGATACATAATGCATGTACTTCTTCTGCCTTTTCAGATGAACTTTTCTGGTTTCTCCTTAAATATACTTTAAGATGCAAGCTTCCCCAAGACTTTTCAAGTGTAAGCAGGTACAAAACTTTTATAAGTGAGGATCACTACCTGGAGGTTGCTTCTCAGCTATTCCAAGCCTGGCTTCTTGTGTCATTTTCCTACATTTTACTCTATTCGATTCTATACTGCTCCTGTTTTTCAGCCTGCTCCTATATAACCACTAATCTCTAACAAACAGCAACATTCCTCTTCCCCTTTTCCAAACCCCCTCTCAGAATATTGTAACAGTCTCCAAACCATAATGTCATCCTTCTACTTAACTCTCATTTTTTAATAACTGAATTCTTGTTTGGGGAGAGTGGTTTTCAATCTTGACTGCATTTTGGAATCACAGGAAAAACTTAAAAAAAAAAAAAATGATGCCTTGCTGGATCCCACCCCTGGAGAGTTTAATTTGATTAGTCTGGGCTGCAGCCTAAGCACTGGGATGTTTTAAAGCTCTGCAGGAGATTCTAATGTGCAGCCAAGGTTAAGAATCTCTAACACAGGGATCTTACATGAATGCAGAGGCTTAGAAGGTTGGGACTAGGGATGCCCAGCTCAAACAGCCACTCCCCAGAGTCATGTTGACCACATACAGTACATCCTTTACAGCTATTCTCATGCTGATTTGTGTTGATTTGCTTGCCCGGTCCTCCTCAGATCCTCACTGTGAGCCCCTGAAAGCAAGAATCATTTTTCTTATATGCTCAGCACCTCAAACGGAGGCTGGCATACAGGTGCTCAATGAATGTTGCATCAAACTGATGGTATCTACTCCTTCTAACTCTCTGACCAAAGTAACCAGGCTAGAACAGCTATTTCCAGAGAACCAAGACTATGATGCTACAGAGAGAACACTTGAAGGACGCTTGGAGAGGCGTTCCCCTGACTGAACCTGCCCCTCATCAATAAGGCAAAGACAGGAGTGTGGCAGCTGTGACTCTGACAGTTCATAGCTTCAAAGTGTTTTTCTGGAGGCTCCTCGAGTGTGAATATAATTAAAGCCTCTGAATGTTACTGCCTGTTGCTGGTCCCTGCTCGTAGTTCAGATAAGACAAGACTGATGAGTGTGAATATGTCTGAAGTTAAAGGAGGCAGAAGATAATGAAAAAGGCTGATTGGAAAGTCCTTATCAACTGAAAATGTTCTGAGATATATAGAGCATGAGAACTCCATGCAGACCTATCTTCCAAAGTCAAGAAGTGGAACTGCAGTTGCTGCGAATCTACTGGCCAACCTTCTCTCCACTGACACCAACAAGTCAGCAGAACCACTTAGGGCACTGCTCCAGGGGGAATAATATCCCATGGGGGTGGTGCCCCATGGAGTCATGTAACTCAGCAGCCCCAAAACTGTTTGATGGCACACATAACCCAGGGTTTCCTTTTTAATAAGCTTCAAAAAAATAAAAAATAAAAAGCTCTTATGGTAAGTCTAATTACTTTTCACAGTATCACCCTGGCTCACTCTCTCAGCCCTTAAACTTCCATTCAAATCCTATTGCCAAATTCTGAGAACCTCTGGTCCTCAAGTCCTGCTCAAAGGTTTCCTCTCCTCACATCCCCAATTTCTATCCACTGACCCAGCCTTGTGGAGATTGTTAAAACTACACAGTGGAGTTTTACATTGTGAATACTGATGTACTAAATGTATTCTCTTTTGTTGTGGTTAGCTTGTTGAGATGACACAAGGTTTGACACGCCCTGCTCAAACCATTGATGCCATGGCAGAGGATGGTTTAGTTTTAATATATTGGTCCATTCTCAGAACAAACGATTATTACTCCCCATTAGTCCAAAAGATCCTCACAAAGCAATAGGATGTAGTGGTAAAAGTTACTGACCTTGGAGCCGCATGATCTAGGTTCAAATCTCAGATTCACTACTTCTAAGCTCTGACACCTTTGACAAGTAACCATGCTTCAGTATTCTCACCTATAAAATGTAGATGTAACCCATAAGGTCGTTAAGAGGATTAAACATATATCATGTAGCAGTGCCTAACATGCACATTTCAGTAATATCTCCAGGCCTGAGTTTCAGGGTGAGAGGAACTTGACCAGAATTACAGCCCTAGGATAAGCTGACATCTGTTCAACACTCTTTAGTTCCCAAGATGGGCAAAGTCCTTCCTTGTCTTTCTTGTCATTCTAGAGAATGCCTTTGTTGTTGGTTCTTCCTCTGTTGATTAAATACACTTAAAATTGAGGTTATTCTTTAATATTATTTTTCTTCCTGTTCTTTAAATTATCCATAATGGCCTTCTGCAGACTTGGGACTGTGGACATGTTTTACTTCAGTCTCTCCTGTAAGATTTCTAGTTCAATCTCTTTGCTTCAGTTATTTTTTTCATTGCCTTCTTTCTTCAGCTATAATGTGCTCATAACTATCCCAGCCACAGATTTTCAACCCCTCTCACAACCAGAATATTATTTCCCTTTATAATGTTCTATTCATGCTTTTGAAATATAGAACTGCCTTTTAGCAAGCCACCTTACAGTATTTTTAAAAATTCTTGGTTCTACACATTTATATTTTAATAGAAGACTCCAAGTAGGTCCCACATTTAAAATCAGTTTTGAGAACATGGGATATTTTCCCAAACTAGACATAAGAAGATAAAGCTTAGGTGAAATAAAATACTTAAAGAAACTGAAGAGGATACTGCAAAATAAGTACAGGAAAGAGATTCCCAAAATACATGTTAACAGATACTTTAACAGAAAAGTGACACAGACTACAATAGTTCAAACATATCATTGAACATTACCCTCAAGGCCCACTCTGACTCTGAGATTCTTTGTTTCTCCCACCAGCATATTCTTGGAAGCTGTTTCTTGCTTAACGGTAACTTGAAGCAACATGTTCTTTTGGGTGGAAAAGTATGAAGAGGATGCAATTTTGGGAGATCACATTATTTTGAGAGTTTTGCAGAGCAACAAACTACTCCAGTTCACCTACAAATGACTCATCAAAATTCTCTACACATCCCAGAATGGCCAAGTCTATGATCTAAAAATGCCCAGAGGAATTTTTTTCCTCCTTCAGTTTCCTGTGATTTGAGCTTGTATCCACTTGTCTCCCACAGCAGTGTTTATCAGGGCTTCCCAGGGAGTCAGACACACTTCATGCCCTAACGAGCAGCTCCCATCACCATGTCTTGGAACATCACAACATGATGTTTGGAAATGCTGGGGACTGCCTGGGAGAACAGGAATCTGGACATGTGCACCACAACAGATAACCATGCTTTTTTATTCAGTTTGGAAGTATGATCATGCTCGCCCAATATATGCCCCCGCCCACTCTCTCCCCACCCTCTCCCACTTACACGGATATTTATCATCTTTTGGTAGAATAAGAGTAACCTTGGCTCATGGGCTTACCACCCAGTGCCATCAGTAAATGTTCTCAATGTACCACTTTATTTTTCAACTAATGGAGTTGTTTTTGTGTTTGTGTTTCAAAGCCCTACCAAAACTATTTTCTTGTAATATTTTTCTTCAATCGTCAAACACATATTGAGCACATTCTGTGGCCAAGTCTCTGTAAATAGAGACTGGGGAATCATAAATGAATTCCAGCCAGACAAATCTCTCGAGGAGCCCATATTCTAGTTGAGGGGTTGGGAGGTATGCATAAAATGATGACTAACCACAAAAGAGAATACTTAAGTGCTAAATAAATACTACCAAGGCAGCTCTTAGAGGCAATCTGAGAAAGTGGGAATCACCTAGCCTCTGGTGGTTCATCATTTTCATGGTAACACTTGGGCTAGACTTTGGAAGAAGAGTGAGATTTGGGTGGGTAGTAAAGTAGGCTACCGCGTTTGAGGGAGAAGGGAGATTGGCAAGAGCCAGGTATATAAAATCTGGATTAAAGCCTGATGTCAAACTTGGAAATAAATGTAAAAAAATATAAATGTGGACTTTGAATATTGCATTGTATTAGAAAAGCCATAGTAGAAACTAGACAAAGTTTCCTCAATAAGCAAATGAATCTGGAGATCTAGAATAACAGATGAATACTCCTGGGTTGTTGATGGGATAATCAACACAATGAAGAAGAAGGAAAGTTCTTTGAAACCATGGTACAGAGTGGAATGGAGTGTGAACAATGTCTAAAATGAAAGTGAGTAACTGAGGATAGACTTTAACAGTTATATTTCCTATTGCTGCTTCAACAAACTATCACAAAATGGATGACTTAACGTAACACAAATTTATTATCTTGCATTTCTGGTGGTCAGAAGTCTGAAATGGGTCTCAGGGGGCTGAAATCAAGGTGTTGGTAGGGCTGTGTTCTTCTCTCTGGATGATCTAGGGGAGAATCTGTTATCTTGCCTATTCCACCTTCTAGAAGATGCGTGCTTTCCTTGACTTGTGGTCCCTTCCTCTTTTTCTGCCTCCATCTCCCACGTTTAAGGACTTATTGGGTCCACCCGGATGACCCAGGATAATGAAGATTAGGGAACTTAATTCCAGCTGCTACTTTAATGTCCCTTTGCCATGCAAGGTAACATATCCACAGGTTCTGGAGATTAGGACACAGACATCAACAATCCTTGAAAAAACATTAGGAGAATGATAATTGAGTGAGAGAAGGAAACTCATATATTGAGAATCAGGAAATGGGAAGCCACAGTGTAGCTCAAGAGTCAGCTTAAATTAGGATTTGCAAATTCAAATGACTTTAGGGACCTGCTCCACAGATCTACGATATCAGACCATGCATTATGTTTAATCTCAGCAACATTTATAATGTCCTCCTCCAATGAGGGAAGGAAAGGACTTGTTGCCCTTTGCTGCATCTCCATATTAATTGAAGCAAAAATCTTTAACAGAAATTACTAAATGCACTTGTCATTCAAGCACCGCCTTCCCATGAAGCTCTCCCTACTCCTGAGGCAGAATTAATTTCTCTTCCTTGGATCACTGTCCCTTAAGCTTGCCTTTCCAAAAGTACTTATCATTCTGTAATGTAATTTCCTGTTTTTGTGCCTGTCTTTCCTACTAGATGATGAGGTCCTTTTGAGGACAGGGACCGTGACTTATCCATCTTTGTATTCCTAGCACCTACCACAGTGGATAGCATAAAGAAGGCATTCAACACATTTATTGAATGAGAAACTGTGGGCTGAATTGAGAGGATTCTGAACTACCTCCAATCTTAGAGCAAGGTGAGAGGGTAGTATTTTGGAAATGTAACCAGATGGTAGCAGCTTTAAAAATGAGAATAAGTACATTAAATCTCTAAGTCCTGAGGATACATTTGAAAGATAGAGACAGAAAACTGATAGGAACTAAGAAATGAAGAAAGTTTTCCTTTGATAGACTGCAGACGAAAAAACAAGGTCAAATCACAGACAAGAAAGTCTACCTGCTATGTATTTTCATATTCTCAGCCACCTTTAGCATACAAATGAATGTTGTAAAAAAAAAAAAATCTGTAGTTCTAGGAAGCTTAGTAGGATACTATATAATTTTTAAGCAGTCACAACTTTCAGTCAATTGATGATATACGTCATAAAATGTTCTCCAGACACAACTTTTTCCATAACATTTAGTGAAAAAAATTAATAGTAGCTGCCTAAGAAAGCAGAAGAAATTTCAGAACTTCTTTCCTCCTTTCTGGAAATACAAGATTGATTTTGAAGTTTCATGAATTCTAAATTGAATTGGAAGAAAAAAACTGAAATCCTGACCCAGGTTCACTAAAAAAAAAGGGAAAACACTCGCAGCAAAATGAAAGTTTTTAAAGTTGCTTTCCCTCACATTACCCTTCACCAAAATCCCCCTTCTTCCTCCATACCCTTCAGGCACATGGTTATTCAATTCTATAAATACTAGACACTAAAAAGAGAAAAAAACAAGTTAGTTAATCTGAAGCTCAACCCTGATACTTATACAGTAATTTGGCAATACTGGTCGTTCTCAGTAAAGCTTGCCTTTTGCTTGTTGTTAAAGGTAACTTTATTTCTGATTTCCCATTTATGGGCCAAGCAAGTTGCAGTAGAGAATTAGTAGGTCTCCATCTTCCTACTCCTACTTACCATTCTATGTCTTGAGCAACAGCCAGTTAAGAAGAGTGAGTTAGCAAGGGAACCAGGAAAGCATTGGCAGAGCAGGTTGGGGTTCTGTGAGCATATAGGTGATGAAGCTATGTGTGGATGAGAAAAGTAGGTAAAATAGGTAGGGAAAAAAGTAGGACAAGATTGGAGTCTAAGAAACACCAGTATTTTCATGGCAGGCAAAAAAAGAGGAATCCATTAAAGCAATTGATAAGGATAAGCTGACGAGTGGAAAGGGAACAGGGTAAAGGAAACCAGAGAGAGGAGTTTTTTCAATGAGACAGACAATAATAGCACCAAATACTGCAAAGAAAAAAAATTTTTTTAAATACAGTAAGTAAGGGCAGTGAAATAAGGCCTAATATATTCATTGTCCACAACATGAAAGTAAGAATTAGCTCCTAGAAATACTAGAATCTTCTTCAGCAAAGTTTATTGTTTTAGCATACAGACCCCCTCAAACCCTATCCTCAATCCAAACACATAAATGCAAACACACACACACACAAACACATAAAACTCCTGATGCCTCAGTAAAAATGAACTGGGGTCAGTTTTCATAAATGTTCGAATAGGTGAGAGAAAAAGGCAGCAAATTCAACTCTGCTTTTTTGTTGTTTTCATTTTCATAAAGGTCAGTGGACCAATTGGCTCCATTGATTTGGAAAGAATAGCAACTCAAGCATTCAACCACAAAGCTAAAGGTTAGGCCATGGCTAACTGACAGCAACCCTGACCATTTTAGTGCTAGATACAAGGTTTGACCAGCTAATCAAAGGTGAGTTGTTTTAATATGGTAAATCTCATTAAACACAAATTATCTCAGAATAGGACTTCACTAAGTTTGAAGATATAAAGCTGTGGAACAGAAGTACTGTGCCAAGGGTAAAAAGAGAATAATGAAGAAGAGAAAATTAATCATTCTTTGTAAAGCATTTTATATTCCATACAGAATGAGGTGAAGAAGATAGGTATTATTATTACTATTTTCATATATGGAAATAGTCTCAGAAGTTAAATTACCAGAACCACACCATGCTGCCTTGTTCAGAGGAGAATAAAACTAAAGGTAGTGTCAGCAACAGAAGCAAGACTCTTAGAGGCTGAGTTCTAAATGGCGGTTGGATTTCGTAGGCATATAAACAAATCTGAATTGTTGATGAGACCATATAGACAGTCATGCATTAAACAAACCACTTAGAAAGAGTTGGAGTGGCATGCTGGAGCTGGCTGGCACTGGTCCACCAGAATCTATTGTATGTGTCTCTTCTCAACTCTGTATATAGTGACATCACAGTGGTATCTCGAAATCAGCCATGGTGGGAGTATTTACAACATGGAAATTGATTAGCATTACAAATCAGGGTTACTTTTTTGGTTTTAGATAGCCAGTTTTTATATCTACCAGCACATCACTGATTATATACCATTGTTCAAAAAAACATGGTCAAATTCATGTGGAAATAAATGTAAAATAAATATAGTACTTGAATACTTTGAAACATAATGTACTGCCAACACAATGATCTAAGCAACTCAAAATACACAGGACATATTTCATATTTTTCTTTACAAAAGTATATGTTTCTCAGACATTTGCACTATTTCCAAAGAGGCTTTTGTATTTGTTCTCAACTCTACCATGACAAGTTATATTTGGGTATTTTACTATCTTTATATTTTTATCAGAACAAAAGAGTTTAGGGATTATCAGCACAAACGTTTTGTGGTACAATAGAAAAAGACCAACTTGAGGGTTAGGAAACTGGGGTTCTGGTTGTGAATCTGCAGCTTAGTATATGTAGCATTTGGAAAGTCATCTAGTTTTTCTGGACCTCCAGTTTTTCCTCAGTGAAATGAATCACTGACGTTTTTTAATCATGTTCCACAGACCTTTGGTGGATTATGGATTTTTTTCCCATGGCATCCAAACATTATTGCCTTAAATATCATTCTTTAAAAAATAAATTGTAAGTGCTTTAAAACTTCAATAAAAAGACATGAACACTCAGGTGTGTCAGAAACCATATATTAATATAATATAGACCACAAACTCAATTGTATTGTCAGTTTAACTTTTTTTTTGACAGACCTTAGAATTCCTCTGCAATATCTAGATATGTATTTAAACTTATATGAATATTAATTAGCATGATTATAACTCTACACTGTTCTGGTTTTGTTTTAATTTAAAGCTCAAACCAGCTCTCAAGTCTCTAATCACCAAGAGAATATGTGGGCTAGACTACTGAAGGATGAAACACATGGAATGGAGTAGAGTCACCCCAATGCCCCTGCCAGGCCATACTAGATCAGCCAATAGACAGCCAACACCAAGATAGGTAAGTGAGCCCAGCTAAATTCAGCAGAGCCATCTTAGCTGACCATCAATCCATGAGCAAGGCCAGCAAGGCACAGCCTAGCCCTGCCCAAATCAGCTGAACACCACAGAATCATAAGCTAAATGAATGTTTATTGTTGAAAAAAGTGCTCTTTAAAAACTTCAAGCCAGTTTATTTCTACTTACATAAAAATTATGAAATAAGTGTACTACTTTAGCAAATGTGCCATGCCATATTTATGTCATATTATAGATGATATTATGCTTACTGTAAGTTTGAATTGTTCCTCTTATTTAACTTTAATATTTATATTAATGAATAAGAGTCATGGTTATACATTAATCATAATTTTCCTCTTATTCATCATTTAAGTTTCTAAATCAGTTTAAATAACCATTGCATTGGTATAATTTTCCATTAAAAATTATATACATATGTGAATTATGATTTTGCTGGTAGTAGACATCCCAAACAAAATAAGATATAAATTGTATGCTGAAATTGAGATAATTTTAATAGTTTCAATTTTTATGTCTATCAATAAAAGATAAACCTTGATTTTTTTCATTAATAACATAGAGGCTAAAATAAACATTGATCTTTTTCTTTAATAAGATACTCCTGGCATGTAGAAAAGTATGGAGAATAAAATAACTAATACCCACATAACCACTACTCAGAAGAATAAATGTCAACATTTTGCATTTTCTATATCAGAATCTTTTATTAAAACTGAAACATTACAGATGTCATTTGGCATCTTTACATCCTTTTGAAAATCATTTCACTCCTTTTTCTTCCCTGATGTATGACTTTTCTGAATCTGGTGATTATTTTCCCTTACATTTGATTATAGTATTGCATATGCATGTGCTTGCATATTATATATAGCATACATAGTATAATATGTGTGTGTGTGTGTGTGTGTGTGTGTGTGTGTATTACATACATATACTGCATACTTTGGATTGCTATACAAATTGGTAGAACCATTTTTCCCACCCACCAGAAAAGGGTAATAATTTGTATTTCTACATCCCTACCATGAACTGTTATTTTCATATTTTTAAATTTCCATCACTCATTTGAGTGTGAACTGTATCTCACTGTTAATTTTCATGCCCTGCCTGATTAATAGTGATGCTGAGCATCTCTTCATATGTTTATTAGACTTCCATTTTTCTCTTCTACTAATTTCCTGTTAATATCTTTTGCCCATGTTTGCAAATGCTGTCTTCCAATCTGCATGTTTTTAAACTTCCTTTAAGGTATGTTTTATGATTATCAAGGTTTTAATTTTGATGTAATTGAGCACATTTGGTGTTTATGGTTTATGATTATTTGGGTTCCTTTAAAAAACTTACTCTCTACTCCTTAGCTAATAAAGCTTTGCTCCCATATTTTCTTCTAAACTTTTAAGGCTTGCTTTCATATTTAATTGATTAATCAATATGATATTTATTTTATGTATGTTGTGAAATAAGTAAATTTATCATTTTCCATATGGATAGTCATTATTCTAAAGCAATTGATTGCATAGACCCTTTTTTTCACCAACTGTAACATCACTTCTTATATATAAAGACATGGAGGGGTAGGGTAGGAAGAGAGATATGCTTCTAGACTCTTTATTTCTTTGGCAAATACCAATCTGTTTTAATTACTTTAATTTTATAATATATCTTATTATCAAGTAGGGCAAATGATCCCAAATTTGTTTTGTCAAGTCTTGGCTTTTTATGTTTCAAAACAAATTTTAGGAGAAGCTAAAAAAATATCAAAAATATTATAACTGGGATTTAATTGCAAAATGCAATAGTTTATAGGTTAATTTAAGGAGAATTGACATATTTTCTTATCTTTAAAATATATTTTTTTTAATTCTTTAGGCCTTCTTTAATTTTATGCACAATTTTATTCATATAGCTGTTACGTGATTTTCTTAGATTAATTCCTTGGAATCTTATAATTTGTTCTTCTATTGTTAATAAGATCTTTTATTATAGCTGTTCCCATTATTATGGGGTTTTTAATTTGCACTTGGTGTGTAAAAATGCTATTAATATTTATATATGCTATGATATATGTATGTATATATATCTTATGTCCATAACATTTACTGAAATTTCTCACTAGTTACAATACTTTCAAGATTCCTTTGGATTTAAGGTATAGATAACCATATTATCTATATTCATCATCTTTTTTACTTTCTGATTTTCTTACTTTTCTTTCTTCCTTCTTTCTCTTATTCCTTTCTTCTTTTGAATCCCCACACTTCATTTCTTTTTATTTTGTCATATTATACTGACCAGGTCATTTTTATAGTGTTTCTAACCATGGTAATAGTCAGCATCTTCAATTTATTCCTAGCTTAATGGAAATATTTCACTAAATATTAATAAGTTTACTGCAGATTTTGGTAAAGTGCCTTTATCAAGTTTAAAACTACCCATTTATTTCTAGTCTGCTTCTCTATTATTCATGAATAGATATTGAATAATAGCAAATGATTTTAAGTATCTATTGAGATGATCATGTACTCTTTTTCCTTTAACATGCTAATATATTGAATTATGTTATATATTTTCTAATGTTAAAAAAAATTCTGTATTTGGGGATAAACTCAGCTTAAAAGTGAATTTTCTTCTTTTATTAAGACATTCCTTACCTTGTGTAAATGTACATATAGATAGATAGATTAATAGATATCTAAAAATAGATGCAGGTATATGTATGTATATTTCTAGAATTTCTACTTAGCTTCTCTTCCTATTTGCCTTGTGTTATCTTATTTACACCTCATGATTTCAATTTTTATTCACTTTTTGTTCTGCATGCAATATATATAATCCTTGTGGAGGGAGGGTGTCTAAATATGCTGCTTATTGTATCAGCTGCTTCTCACTCATAGTTTCTTATTTCTTTGTGTATTTTGAAATGTTGAACTGATGGTCATGTTGTAATGGTTAGGATTTATTTGCAGGAAACCTGAAAGACCTGGGTTGAAAGTTTGTCTGTCTTGAGAGGATCTGTTTTACCTTCTGCCAGTTTATCCTAGGCCTGAATAATTCTGAGTTACTTAAAGTTAAATTCTCAGCTTGTGGTTTTCCAGACTACACAGGAATTTAAAATCCTGGCTTTTATACTTTTGATCAAATAACTCTTAAAATAATATTTAGAAATATGCATCTTCAGGCACTTTTAAGTTAATATCTATATTTTTTCTTCATAATTAAGGCAGTTGCAAAAGTTGTGATTTCCAATTAAAGACTTAATATACAAAGAGAAAATGACCTGGACACTCTGACCCACTATCAGTGACAACCAGACTAGGAAATTCTGGCCCACTACCTTACAGGCTACAGTCTAGGAAGCTGGCCACTACCTCTGGAAACTGGCCCAGGAAGTCAAAACACAATCTTGTGGGGAGCGGACATGGTTCAAGCTCCCCACATGGAGGGTCCCGGGTTCGGTTCCCAGTGCCTCCTAAAGAAGACAAACAAACAACGAGTAAAAACAACAAGCAGACAATGAGCAGACAACAAGCAAAAACAATAAGCAAACAGACAAAGGAGCCAACTCGGGGGGGTGTGTGTGGGGGGGACAAAAACACAATCCTGTAACAATTGACCAAAACTGTGAAGATTTGATCAATAACTGACTGCTTCCCTAATTTTTGCCCCCATGTCCATTTTAGGACCAAACAGAGAGAACCAAATATGTTCCCTTAACCAATCACATAGGATGTCCCATTTCTAGGGAGCCTACTCTAGCTTCCCATGCTAATAATTTCTGATCAGGGTGTTTCAGTCAGGATTCTCCAAAGAAAGAGAACCAACAGGATATATGTAAATATTACGAGACTCATAGTTAGTAATTGACTCATGTGATTGTGGGGACCAGCAAGTTTGAATTCCGTAGGGCAGGCTTCAGACTGGAACTTCCAGTAAAGGTAATGCTGAAATACTAAGTATGAACCCCTCAGCGGAAACTAGCAGGCTGGAAATTCCATTTCAGAGTTGATGTTGAAGTCTTGGAGCAGAAATTATTCTGTGCTCTGGAACCCTCAGTTCTTACCATTATGACCTCCAGTTGATTGGATAATGCCCACCCACGTAATCTCCTTTACTTAAGGCCAATTGTAGACACTAATTCCATCTACAAAATACCTCTGCAGTAATGACTAGGACAGTGTTTGACCAAACAACTTGGCACCATAGCCTAGTGAAGTTGAAACTGATCTATTCCTTCCCTTCTTCTCTGGTCACACATTTTCATATGTCTAGCTAAGCAATTATTTATCTTATATTATGGTCACTTGAGGAAGTATCAAATTCTGTCATAAAATTTTGAACTCCCAGAGGGGATAAGGCCATGTTTTTCAACTTTGGACCCTCCATCATTTCCTTGTATTATGATGGATAATATTTATTGAGTACATACTTACTAGGTGCCAGGCACTGTTCTATGAACTTTTGTTGCGTCAATATATGTAATTCTTATAACAACTCTAGAGATAAGCACTATTATTTTCCCCATTTTAGGGTGAGGGAACATAGAGAGGTTAAATAACCTCTCTATGAGATCACACAGCTACTAAATGTGAGATCACATAGCTACTAAATGAACAGCTGGAATTAAAAACTCAAGCAGTCTAGCTCAGGGCCTACACATTTAACAACCACAGTATTTGCCTTTCCAAGGCCACTTTATATATTTGAGAATACATAGGCAAGATGATTTAAATCTTAAATTAATAAAATGCCAGCCTTGGAATCAACACCTTCAGTTGGTGGCCGTTTAACACTACTTACCAAGGTAAAACCTCAGACAAATTTTGCTCAAAGTAAAATAATAGTGTTGAAACTATGGTGATTTGTATGTAGTAATTTTAAATGAATATGCAACAAAGAAATAAATAAAATGTCCAAATTCAAAGAATTACCAATTTCTTTATTTCTTTCATATTTAAAGGAGTTTAGCTTGCTTATAGATTTAATTTTAGCCCTTTATATAAACTACCTTATGAGCAAGGAAATTATTCCTGACAATACTTGTATGTGCGTGTGATTACATGTAGTTATATATAATATTTAAATATAATTTTAACCACCAAAGCTATTTGTCCACTATACACATATGTTTTATGCTCTAAAAATTCAGTAGAGTGCAAGTACACAGAGAGCTTATGAAAAAGTGACCTAAATATGTGAAACTTTCTTGATTTACCCTAAACGTATTAACTTTGATCTTTTTTGCATCCATCTCCTTCATTTGTTCCCAAATTCTCCACTGCTACTCATTTTCCCCACTTTAAATTTTCTTTTCTGTCCTTCCCAACACCCTACAATTTTCTTCCTGTGCCCCAAACTATCATCTCTGCTTTAAAGACTGTTAAGATCAGTTTGAAAGTATAAAACTATTCATGGGAAATGAAGTATAATCTCTTTAACACCAAGTACTTCTCTGACAATGGCCAGGCTTGGGGAAAACATAATTAAGAAGTCAGCTGGAGGAGTTTCTACAGAAATTAGTTTTAAGTAGATGGAAGTAATCAGTGAAAAACGAAAACCTGGTAGAAGGAAGGAGGTTTCCCTGGTGATTAGAAAAGAACAATTAAGGCAGGATTCGCCATACTGACCTGTGTGCCTACTGTGGTGGTAATTTCTCCTTTCTGGTGTTTGAGGAGCTAAATGGAGCATAAAGCAATCTTTCCATGATTCAAATAAACAGAGTAGGCAAGTCACACCCTCCATGGTAGCGGTATTAGACGGTCTATAAATAAAGTCTTTCAGTTAAAGGAAGGAAACTGTAGGAATTTTAACACCTACAAGGAGCTGCTAAGGATCTCAGAGCTATGACTAAACCTCACACAAATAAGGAAATGTTGAGGGTACATTGTTAAACTCAAATATAGAATTAGGGCTCGATTAGGTAGATTTTGTAAACAGTAAAAGATAGTAAAATAATCACTAACTTTTGTGATAAGTATGAGTTTCTATGCTTAGCTCTTAACCTCTTCTATGCCATATCATATTCTTGTAAATAGTATTGTATTGTAATATGAAATTATGGGGTACAAATCAAGTTAACCATGCCTCTAAGAAGCCCAAATATTCAGCTTACCATTCAAATAAAGGAGGCAATGCAGTTTGCCTTGTGGCAATTCACCTGAACACCTTGAGGGCAGGATTTTGCCTACTTTGTTCACTGTTATATACCCAGTACCTGGAACAGTACCTGGCATGTAGTATTCAATAACTATTTGTTCAATGAATGAACTGTAGGCATAGTGTAACTGGATTTTGTCTAGGTTCTTGACTAAGCTACAAGAAATGAATTTCAAGAGCACGTCAGGTTAGTTAGGCCAGTAATTTATTAAGGTAGGGAGGGAAGAGAAATGGGAGAAAATAACAAATCTTAGGTCCCAGGTAGAGAGGAAGGGGCTGAAGAGTGATGAAGAGGACCAATTTACAGACTACCATTTCCCATTATAGATTATAAATGCTCAGATTTTACTTGCATATTGATCTAGGCGGGGGCGAAGAAGGCCAGACAGGGGTCCAAAGGCAAGAGAGGCAGAGAGAGAGAGAGAAAGAGAGCGAGAGAGAGAAAGAGAGATTTGGCCTTTGTGCTTGCTTTTTAAACCATTAATTATTCAGCTCTTTTGTTAATGGTACCAGAGGAGCCCCTGCTGTTTGCTGTTTTGATTGATTACCCCACCCATCAATCCCCCAGGAAGGCCCAATGATAAGGCCCCTAGAGAATATCCGGGCTTCTCCTGGCTTCCAGAGGAAACCTCATTCCGAATGGCAGAATCTAGCAAAGGTTTTCCAGCAGCCATCTTGGGGGTACCAATGTCCACGTGGACTTCTTGCCAGGTTCCAGATCCATCTATTGATTCCCTATTTTACTAGCCTGCTTCATTAGTACACAAGATATTAAGAACATTTTTATGTGTTCCTTCTGTTGCAAACCCAAACACTGAAAGCAATGATACCTTTCAACCTCAGTTTTCCAGTTCTCCATTACTGTTGTACCTCAGTCTGTTCTCCATTGCCACCTTGAGTTTATTCATATCCTCTCTTAAGATATGTCACTCCAAATTCAGGGAATTTCCTTACTACCTCTCTCAAGATCAAAACTCATCTGAAGAACCTGTAAAGCCAATGGCTCAGGAGTATGCAGAGAAGTTTCCCAACAATTAAAATATAGAACATCCTCCTAGTTCCTCTAGACCATCAATCAATCAAGAAGTATGAACAAAACATCAACTGAGTTGCAATTTCTAACACTGGTCTTTAATTCTACCTTTGAAAATTCCTTGCTTTGTGATTTTAAATTCTTTTGCTTTCCTTTTCTAAAGTATTTTTCATTTAAAACCTAGATTGCCTGATGTTAACTTGCCTGTTCACATCATTGTATACAATGACTACTAGCCCCAAACACTCATTTTTATCGTCAAAACAATAGTAGATGACCCTGATTCATCCCAACCAAACTTTCAATTTACATGCCTATAAAGATGCAGAAAAAGACAAAATCTGGCATGAATTGTGCAAACAATATCCAAAATATCAGGGTAATGTCAACTAAAAGCAATTTTGATGACATGTATTAAAAAATATACTTCCTCAAATTTAGGATTCCAAGATCGTACTAAAAAAGCACAGTAGACTGTAATGACCTCTTGGGACCTATGTTCTAAGCCAGAAAGATGATTTGTATAGCTTTTCTCTCTTCAGATGTCTGGTCTATCACACAGAATCTAAAATGCTGACATTGAAGATGAGTGTTGATAAATTGTAGCCTTGAGTCTAATAGCACAACAGGAAAAGAATAGAAGAAATGAAGAGTAAGTGATGGAAGGCGAAAGGAGTAGGATTGTTACAGAATGTGTGAAGAAAACTAACATCTTCTATTTGACTTGCCGGCACAATCAGAGAATTTAACAGATACTGCAAAAGCCCAGATGAGAGTAATAGACTGGTGCCAGATAAATGATGATGGGAGCCTAGAAACTAGGATCCATATTGACTTAAAGTCAATATTTGGAAAGGACACACTCAAGAAACAACACAGGCAATGGGAGGGCCTAAGGCATTCCAGAAATTATTTATTGTCAAGCTTGAGTTAATTTCCCTTCATTTAAAACTTAGTAAATTAGAAAGGGCATCAAATTTGGAAAAGTACTTATAAAAAGTACTTATCTCAGAAAAATAACTTTTTAAATTATCAATTCTATGATAGAAGAGAAGGAAGATAAAATACAAAGCAAGCTGCAGAAGAAAAGAATGAACTGAAAAGACAGCTAGCTCAAATAAGGAGAGACTGTAAGGGTGCTCTGAATATACTCTGGATTAGAATTTTAAAAGGGGGCACTAATGACAGAGCAAATACTACTGAAAATAAAAATCAGTACTATGGAGGACAAACTTGAGAAGGATTTCAAGAACATAGATCGATAAATTTAAAATAAAATTAAGAGAGATGAAAATTATTACCAAATTGAATATATGAGTATGAAACATGTATATGATGCCAGAGGGAAAATAAAATCAAAATACAGAATTACAACCTCAAGTTATATTAGAAAATAAATGTCTTGAACTTAAAACAGATAGGCCAGGTTGACAAATTGAAAAGCCTTCCCTGTACTAGGTGAAAATTATGAAAGGAACATACAACAAGGTATAACCTGGAAGACTTTTTAAAACTTAAAGGTAATAATTAGATAAGCATCCAGGCAAGAAAAATACAAGGAAAAAATTTCCAGGCTGAACTCAGGCTTCTCCTCACCCCTAATTAGCTATAATAGAGTAATATGTAGGTTTTAGATGAAAATAATTATGAATCAAGGTAGGCTGTTTTCATTTGTTTAGGCAAAAATGAGGCATTTAAAATGTAGATTGTCTGATGTTAACTTGCCTGTTCACATCATTGCATACAATGACTACTGGCCCCAAAACAGGAAGGATTCAGAGAAATCTTTATAAAGGAAGAAATTGTGGTATAAAAGAACAGGCAATGAGCATATGGGCTTAGATGTTAATTTTAATCATGGCACAACAATGCATGGACATACAAAAATGATAGTTGAAAGAGAAAATATACAATATTAAAATAATGAGAGAAATCAACTGATAATCTCACTTAAACTAGCAATTATTGAAAACCAGGGAAAAGTAAAAGAATGACAAATTCTTCATCTTACACGCATAAGGAAAAATCTAAATTAATTTCATTCTTTTTCATTTTGTAAAAAATATTTTTGAAGTTTTAAAAAACATAAAAGGATCCACTAGTAACATTTAAAACAGAATATATCAGAGAGAACTTTTACTTGGGTATAAATAAGTAGATGAAATAGTTATGAAAATAAATGTAAATTATTATTACCAATTAGGAGGCAAACTCTTCTTAATTGGGCTTAAAATAAATCAGCTGCAAAGTGATTACTGTGAACACATCTAAAATAAAATTACACAGAATCATTAAATTAAAAATACAGTGGTATCTCAGTACTTGTCATTAATTGGTTTCGGAAGTTGGGACAAGTACTAAAAACAATGAGTACCAATAAAATTTGTAAATAAATTTAATGTGTTCCCAAACAAAAGACAATGCACATTTTTAAGACAATACGTAAAAAGATAAGGTTGTATATCATTACTTTACATGAGAAATAAACCTAAAAATTAATAAATACTTAGATAAAATAAAATAAAAACTTCACTTTACCAATACCAAGAAAAGCCCATGGCCTAATGGGATGGTGGGAGGAGAGTGGTGAGGAGGAGAGATTACATGGAATGTTGCTTGGAAGGAGATCCCCCCTCCAATAGAACATCAGGCACATGCACTTCAGGTGTTCTTTCTCTTTCCTGCTTTTTTTCAACTTGTACCACAGGCTCTGACATGCTTTTTGTCACCTTCACTAAAAACTTACCCAGAAAAATAATGGAAAAAAGAACCAAAAGCTGTCCAGGGGACTTGCTTTGGGTGTCACTAGATGAGGGCAGTGCTACACAACCCCCAGTAGGGCAAGGGACAGAGAGATGAAGAAGCCAAAAAGACAAAAGTGAGTTACCAAGCCCCCACAGCAGCCAGGAAGGGCTCCCCTCCCCTACCTCCAAGATATTAAGCTGGGGTAAAACACCTGGCTCACTGTAGCCCACTGAGAGGGGAACAGACATCTTACTCCCTGTCAGCTGTTTCAAGGGAAAGGGGAGGGGAGGTCAGGGTGCCTTTTTTTCAGTGAATTCAGCCAGCAAAGCACACTTTGAATCTCCAATTTGGAGATTCAACACAGGAACACAGGTGAGCCCAGACTGAAACACCTCCATGGAATGGTGCATTGCCTAGCACCATCTGCTGGCTGGTCTGGGAACTGCATGAA
>JAQZBX010018277.1:6868-34888 GCA_029593785.1 Cabassous unicinctus | reverse complement strand
GTCCTGTGGGTGTGAACCCATCGGTAAACGGGACCTTTGAAGAAGTCATTAGTTAAGACGTGCCCAAAGTGAATGAGGGGCCTTAATCCAATACTGCTGAAGCCCTTGTAAGCAAAGGAAACTGGACACAGAAAGAGAAGCCCCGGGGAGCAGCCAGAAGCTGGAAGTCAACAGAAACCAGAAGAGAAAGGACAAGACATCGCTATGTGCATTGCCTTGTGATGGAAAAGCCAAGGACCAAGGATTGCTGGCAGCCTGCCCCAGAATGCCACAGTCTTCAGGGAGAAAGGATCATCTTACTGTTGCCTCAGTGTTGAAGTTCTTTGAGCATCAAAGCCCTGAGCCAATAAATTCCTGTTGTAAGCCAACCCACTGCAGCTGGGAAACTAAAACAACACCCCATTCATAGGAATTTGCAAAATGCCCTCTGCCCATGGTGCCCCTTGATTCACAAATCCTATGAGGAAAGTAGAATAAAATAACGTATCCTTAAAGTTACAAAGGCATTTTTCTCCCCTTATGCCAGGAGAAATTCCTTTAATGACTCTATTTAAGTTATCGTTAACATCAACCATATCGCCAGAGACATGATTAGCAAGGTTGGCAGTAGGGCAAGCAGCAGAAAACTTACTCTCTATTCAAACCACCCCAAAACTTAGTGGCTTAAAATAAGAGCAGTCCCTGCTTTTGCAATCTGGGCAGGATTCAGGGGAGACAGCTTGTCTCTGCTTCATACGGTGCCTGCTGGGGCAGCTCACCTGGGTCCGCGTCCGTTTCCGCGGCGGTGCACTCACATGGCTGAACAGGCGGCCCTGGCTGCAGACTAGGAGCTTAGCGGAGGCTCGGCTGAGGGCCTCAGTTCTTTCTCCAGCCGGACCTCTCCATGGAGCCGAATGGGCTTCCCCACAGCAGGCCAATTGGGTTCTGTCTCAGTTTCCTGGGGTTGCCCTGACAAAGTGCCACAAGCTGGGGGGCTTAAAACAACAAACACTTATTCTTTCATCCTTCTGGAGGCTAGAGGTTCAAAATCAAGCTGTTGGCAGGGCCATGCACCCTCCCAGCGCCCTAGGGAAGGCTCTTCCTGGCTTCGTCTAGTTTCCGGTGGTTGCTGGCCATCCTGGGTGTCCCTCGGCTTGCAGCTGCTTCACCCCGTCTCTGCCTTCTTTGTCACGCAGTCTTCTTCCTGTGTGTCTCTGTGTCCAAGCTTCCCTCTTCTTATAAGGACAGCAGTCATGTTGGATTAGGCCCACCCGAATCCAGTCCGGCCTCATCTTAACTTGATTATATTTGCAAAGGCTTTATTTCCAAATAAGGTCATATTCACAGATACCAGCCATTAGGAGTTCAAAACATCTTTTGGAGGGATACAGTTCAACCCACAAGAGAAAGTGCTCCCAGAAACAGAAAATGGAAGCTGCTAGAAATTTTGGGGCCTAGACCTGAATTAGTTTTCTGCTGTGAGTAGCAAATTACTATAGACTTAGTGGCTTAAAACAATGCCCATACATTATCTCACAGGTTTTTAGGTCGAAGTATGGACAAGTTTGGCTCAGTTCTCTGCTTAGGGTCTCATAATGGTGAGACTGGATTCTTATCTACAGGCTCTGGGAAAGAATCTGCTTCCGAGCTCATTCCATCTTTAGCCAAATTCATTTCCTTGTGGTTTTAGGCCTGAGAGCCCCATTTCCTGGCTGCCTGTCTCCCTAAGCTCCTAAAGGCTACCACATTCCTTGGCACATTGCCTCCTCCACCCTCAAATCCCAACAGTGCAGCCAGCCCTCTTCAGCTTCAAATCTATGACTTCCTCTTCTCTCCCAGCTGGAGAAAACTCTCTGCTTTTAAAGGGCGCATGTGATTAGCTTTGGCCCATTTGGTAATCTCCCTTTGCCCCATGATGTAACATAGCCACAGGAGTGACATCTCACCAGTCACAGGTTCCACCCAGACTCAGCGGGGGTGGATTATATAAGGGTGTAGGCCAGGGTGGTCATTTGAGGATTCTGCCTCCCACAGTCACTTCCACTGCATTCCATTAGCCAGGCAGCCATGGAGTCCAGACTCAAGGACCTCTCAATGGGAACAGTGCCCAAGTATTTGGGGGTCATGTTTTTAAAGCATCACATCCCCCAATCATTTTGGGAGTGAGGGGAGGACATGAAGGAGTGGGAGGCGGTGTCCTGTGATACAAAGTGTCCTAGACACACAGGTCCCCAGCTCTGGATTTTGGGTGTCTGGTTTTAGCCATCCTCCAAGGGACAAGAGCCTGCAGGGACAATCTGCTTTCTCCATTGGGTAAATAGTGATGTTGGATGATGGATGAGAGAGCTTTAACATATGTAAACTCTTTTATAAACATTCACTAAATTTGGGGGGTGGGAGGGTTGTCAGTAACCTGGCCCTAGGCTGGGAGTTCCCCACTTAGTTGCTTTCTGTGTAGGACAAAGTAAACACTAATGGTTGGAAATAAAGCAAAATAAAAATGACTCTTGAAAGTGAACTTAGATTTTAAAAAACAAATAAAATGGTTTTTGAAAATGAATTCCAAAGCATAGAAAAGTATAAACCGTAAAATGCCCTTGGAACTTCATAATCTAATTTATTCTCCTCTATTTTTACAGATGAATTCTCATTTTAGACATGTCAAAATGACTTGACACATCACAGGTGCACATGGCTGAGAAACGAGCACACCACCCTTTTTTGGAAATTAGTGCCTGCACAGGGGCCGGTAGTAACTCAGAAAATGAAAATTACCAAATGTTAATGTTGGCTTTGGTAGTCGAATCTTCCTGGCTTCTGAGGATAAGAATTAAATTTACTTTGACTGCAGATATGAACATCCATCCAGCAAACATTTTGCTGAACTTGCTGTTTTCTCTAATTGCTCTCTGCTTGTCATTGAAAATGTTGCCTTCCAATTAACCTTTGCTGGCCTCATTGCACTCATTGTCCTGCCTTACTTTATTCACAAGGTGTATTTCTTTCAAAAATCAAAGTCAGGGTCAATAGGTTGTTTGAGGATTTTTGAGAATCCCAAGATTCCAAAGAGCTGTTTTTTAAGAAGCTTGTATTTCAAGTCTTAAACTTGCCTAGTGTTACTTTCTTTTCCCTTCTTTTTGCTGGTTTGTTTGTTTGTTTGTTTTGTGTATTCTCCTAGGTAAGACCTACTAGCCTACCATCCTTAGCTACCTGTGCTCCATGTTAGTTGACAACCTCTACCTGCTGGTTAAACTTTACCAGTGCTCTCTCCCTTTTCTGAATTCAGGGACTACGACGTGTTCATCTTTATACTCCCTATGAGCTAGATACAGTGCTACGTGTAAAGCATACCAGGTAAATAACTGCTGGCATGACCTGACTCCATTTCCCCTATTCTATGGTAATGGGATCCCTAATTTTTAGCTGGACACAAAATAAAGACTGCACCTCCCAGACTCCCTTGCGGCTGAGCACAGCCATGTGACTAAATCTGATCAGTGGGATGTGCTCAGATACCCTTTGCCTTCCTCCACCTTCCTCCTGGTTGGCCTAGAGAAGCCATAAGGAGCCACTGTAGACAACACCAGGAGGTAGAGCAAGGAGATCCAAAGACTCTGGGCTCTTGAGGGCTTCGACAAGCAGGGCGGGCGTACAGTATAGACTTTTGTAGAGAAAGACAAGCCTCTATCCTGTTTAGACCACTGTTATTCTGGTCTCTATCACAGCAGCCAACCCTATAGCACTAACTAATACAGGCAGATATAGATAAAAGCTGGAGACAACAAGGGAAATTTCAAGGTTAACTGGCAAGGTTTTGGATAGTGAGAAAGAACAGGGGTGTGGAGTCACAAATCGTGTGAGTAGCTTAACCTCTGTCAAACTAGTTTCTTTTCTGTAAAATAGTGATGATAACAACTACTGTGAGGGTTGTTGTGGGATTAAATTAGATATTATTTGTAAAGCATCAGGCACATAATAGGTGATCAGCAAATGGTCACTAAATAATTCAAAAAAGAGTTCACTCATAGGCGTGTCTCATTTAGACATAAATGTATCCCTATTTATACAACATAGGGGTTGTCCTAGCTTCGGTTCCTAAAAAAGCAGATCCTGAAAATAGGATCAGTGAACAGGTAGTTTTCTTGTGAGGTCATCCCAGGGAGCAGGAGAGAGGAAGCAGGAAGAGTGAGATAGGGAAGGGGGAACCACCAATATTGTCAGATAATTGCTGAGGACAACTGGCACTATCCTGAGAAGGGTTCAGAATGTCTCCAGAATTGTTCACTAAATGACAGGATGTGTGGGCATTGACTCACCAGCTTCTGTCCCCCACTGGTCGAGGATTTTCTCCAAGTATGTTGTGTCAGTTTGATATTATCGGTGAATTCCAAAAAAATAGATAGATTATGTTTGTAAACTGGTCTCTTCCTCTGGCATGATACCCTTTTGATTGTATCAGATTCAGCTGAGGCTTCTGATTAAATTATGTTAAGATTAGGGCTTTGATCCAGCCATGTCATTAGAGTACAACTCAACGTTGAGTCCCAGCCCCCTTGGGCTGATAAAACAGATTCTCACACAGCAGCAGATATGCAGGAAGAGAGCATACTCCATAGACATGGCCCTGGGAAGAGAGATGAGCCTGATAGTCTACAGCTGACCTTGTGAAGGGAACAGACTGCTGAGCCTGGAAAGAAATGAGGCCCAGGGAGAGAGGAGCCTTATGCCAGCCTACAGCTGAGCTCAGAAGAAGCTGGGACCATGGAGCCTTAAGAGGGAAGAGGAAAGCTGAACCCTTGCAGACAACGCCCGCCATCTTGCATTAACAGATGGCAATAGACTTTGGGTGAGAAAGTACCTCTTATGGTACCTTGCGTTGGATTCTTTAGGGCCTGGTAACTGTGAGCTTCTACCCCGAATAAATATCCTTTATAAAAGCCAACAGAGTTCTGGTCTTTGCATCAGCACCCTTTTGGCTGACTAAAAGATGTTAACTCCTCACAATGCCAGGCTGCTCATGAACACTGAGCATCTCCTGTTCAGTCTCAGAAGATTCCTGAAGGAGAAAGTAAAAACCTGCAGCCCGTGCTGAAAGTGAGCTGCTATCAGCACAATATAATGTGACCACCGAACAGAAATGCAGCCCCAGCCTCTGCTGAAATCAGGTGTCAGGCTAAGGGGAAGGGAGTCCAAAGAGCACATGTCTGCTACAGTTCACACCACTCAGATCCACTCTAGCTTTGTGTGGTGCAGTGAATCATGTTCCCCAACAAAAGACATGTTCTTAGTCTTAATCTGCATTCCTGTGAGTGTGAACCCATTTGTAAATAGGACCCTTTGAAGATGTATTATCAGTTAAGGTGCCGACTCATTTGGGACTAGGATGTTCTAACATCCGATTTAGGTGTGGCCACCTGAATTAGGGTGAGCTTTGATCCTTATCACTGGGGGTCTTACAGAGAGAACCCAGAAGACCTAGAAGCCAGAAGATAGAGAGAAAACCACAGGAGGAGAGAATGAAGCAGATTGCCATGTGTTGGAGCACCGCCATCACCAGAACGCTGACACCTCTGGGAGAAACCATGGCCTTGCTGATACTTTGATTTTGGGCTTCTAGCCTCTGAAACCATAGTTCAATACATTCTTGTAGTTTAAGTCAACCCATTGTATAGTATTAAAACTGTCCTCATTTGCCACTGCTATGGCACTCTACATTAACTCTGCTCTCACCAACTGGTCAAGATGGTGGACAGCCACAATCTCTATAGACAATCTAACTAGAAGGTTTAAATGAGCAAGTGGCAGTCTCCACTGCTGCAACCTGCAGCAACTCCACCTAATTAAACAAACAAACAAAACCACCCCTACCCCTACTCCAGGAACCAGGACCTCTAGTACTGCTGCACATATAGTTTCAGGGACAGGAAACACAAATTCCATTAGTGAGTCACTAGAAGTGATGGCAAGAGCAGACAATTCTGCTTCCAAGATTTGGTTCCTAGATCCGTGTGTTCTGGCAACTGGTGACACCATACCTTATTTTGGCTATAGATTCAGCACCATATTGGCTATTATTGCAGTACAGGCTCTGGCCGAACTGGAGGATAGTGGCCCAAGCACCCTTTGGTGTCAACCCTACCTAAGCTTTAATGGGCCATTTTATTATTCATTTAACTGGCTGCTTCCAGGTAAGTCAGTCTGTGGAAGACAACGGATCTATGATTACACACTCCTGTCATACCCCTTTCACTGTTATACCAGTCCTTGGTTTGAGAAGATGTTATTATGCAGTTTCCTATTTGATAATCATTGATCATATAAGCACTCAGATGGTAGTTTTGGCAAACCTCTATCAGATGAAGGTGTTAATCCCATTAAGAAAAATTCACTGCCCCTTCCCCCCGAATTGAATGGATCCAATATAATCAATTTACTACCAAGTCCTCCTGATAGCTGGTAACCTAGGAAGGACACAGCAAACCTTCGTTAGAGGGAGGGGCTAGATTGGCCTTGGTGAGGGGGGCTGTGTATAATCTCCACCCACCTCTGCCATCTTGGCTATGTCATTGATAAACATTTGCATGAGTACTGGGTGACCAAGAATAAAGGCCAGTTGACAGCCACTGGACAGTCCATCCTGTCCACTGGTTTTAGAGTCATGGACACTCTCAGTGGACATTAACATGAGACCTGGAGCACTGCCTGCCTCCTACCCCTCCCAAAAACCTATCCACATGCCCATGCTAGTCTCTGATCTTCCAATCCTGCTTCTTTCAAGCCTCCACCAGAGGGCCATCCAATCTTGGAATTTCTAGTTAATTTTTAATATTACTTCAACCCACAGGCTAAATGAGGCAGGAATTTCTCTCGAATTCCATACCTTTCGTTCAAGATGTCATCTTATCATCTCTCCTTCTCTAGCCAACTTTCTGCAATTCTGCACATTGAAATTGAACACACTCATGCACGTGCACACATACACACAAACATGCACATCTATGGTTAAAAGTGACTGTAGTAAGAGGACTTTGGGGGAAAACCACAACCCCCATCTCACATCATTCCGATGGACTGACCCAGGCATGAAGCATCAACTGCTCCCTGGGGCTGTCCTTGATTTCACCATTAGGTTCCAGCAGGTCATCCAGCCCAACTGGCCATCTAGACCCAAGTTCACCTTCTAGCTCAGTTCTCTGAAACTTTGTCATTCACCCATTACTAATTATCACTTTATATTTTTCTTTAATTTGACTCCCTTTTTAAAACATAATTACCTGATTTAGCCTCATTGTAAGCAATAATATCTGCGGAATTATGAAAACAATGTGTTAGTCATGTTTTTCCTTGTGTACATGTATTAGGGTTCTCCAGAGAAACATAACCAAAAAGATATACCTGTACATAGAAATATTTATTTTAAGGAATTGGTTCACGTGATTGTGGGGGCTGACAAGTTTGAATTCTGTAGGGCAGGCCAGCATGGAAATTCAGGTAAGAGTTGATGCTGAAGTCTTGAGTCTGAATTTCTTCTTGGAAACCTCACTTCTTTGCTTCACAAGTCCTCCAACTGATTGGATAAGACCCACCCCCATACTGAGGGTCATCTTTACTTAAAATTGACTGATTGTAGATACTAGTCACATCTATAAAATACTTTTGTTGCACCATCCAGGCTAGCATCTGACCTAACAACTGGCACCAAAACCTAGCCAAGTTGACACATAAAATTAACTCTCACAACGCATTAAAATAAGTTATAATTATTAAAATTAAAATTGTGTGTCTGTGTTTCCTAAAGTCATCTTGAGAAAAACCTGGGGAAAATATTGTCATCTGGAAAAGCCAAGCTTTTTAGACTTAGTTCTGTTTTGTCTCTGGAGGATGGCCTTGTTTTCTTTTGGCTCTGTTGAAGTGGTTAGAAAATTGGACTTTTGGTTCATATTTTGAGACTATCAGAAGCTCTTTCATTTTAACCCCAACAATGAAGAAAGAGCCACTGCTGTTTTCAAATGCTGGAGCTTCTGTAATGGTAGAGGAACAAAGGAGATTGATTTTATACCAAAAAAGGGAAAAAAAATCTTGGTTCCGTTTAAGTACATCTAGTGACATCTGAAATGATTAACGCTATGTAGTATATATGAACTATCACCATTTGCTATACTAGTTATGTTTTATAACTTTCCAAAAAGTATCTGAAACATGTTTTAATCATCTTGACATTTGTAAAAACAGTACTGTTCAAACAGTAGAGTTTCACATTGCAGATGGGTAAACTAGCTTTGCAACAAAGCCAGGGTGGCAAGTGAGTCCTGATCTCTTTACCTGAAAAAACAGGAAATCTCAATGGATAAACAGGCACAATTAGCAGAGAACAGGGTATACACCAATTGAGTCTTACCTTGTTTCATTTGCTAACCTAATGAGCTAGCAAACAGGTTCTTTGTTAGCTATCTAGGTGGTAAATATTTCCTATTGTATTGGGATTAGTTTCAGCCACATGCAATTGAAACAGATATAGATATAGATGATATAGATATAGACATAGACAAAGATGATACAGATGTAGATGATATAGGCATAGGTGTAGGTGTAAGTATAGGTATAGATGTAGGTATAGGAAGATATTGGGATAATGCAGGTGTAAGGAGGTGTAGGTGTACGTGGGTGTAAGTGTGCGTGTAGGTATAGGAAGGTATAGGGATAGGTGTAGTTGTATGTATAGGTAGGTATAGGTTAGGTGTGGTGTAGGTGTAGATAGGTATAGAGATAGGTAAATATGAGAAACCACAAATAACAGGGATTTAAGCAGATAAAGGACTGTTCTCTTGTACAAAGAAGCATGGAGGTAAGCAGTCCTGGATTAGTTCATGAAGTTGTCGGGTCCAGGTTCATTCTAGCTCTCTTTGCCATCCTCAATATGAAGCTTATCCTCAATACCCTCTCACTGCTCTAGATGGTAGCTGGGAACTGGAAGAAAGAAATCTGAGAAGAATGTGCTGGCCAGTTGAGACATCTCACTGTAAGGAATCTTCCCACAAGTCCCACATAACACAAAGATAGAATTTAGTCTTTGTGTTATGTCCACACCTGCAGCGGAGGATCAGAAATGTGTTCTTCTGTCCAAGCACATTGCTGCCTCCCCAAAAAGGACTTAGAACAAAGGAGTGACTGCTAATTTTTTCACTTCTGTCACCAATATAGAGAGCAGACTTTATACAGCTCCTGAAGAAACAAAGTTCTTTTAGATCCAAGCAATTGGTTGCATCATATTATTTACACTCTCCTGTGATCTCTTCTTGAGTTGGGCAGGACTTCTGACTTGCTTCTAACCAATAGATTATGGCAAAGCTGATGGGGTGACACTTCTGTGATTATGTCGCATAGCATTGTAACTTCCATCATGCTAGTAGTTCTCCCTATTGCTTTCTCAGCTTGCACAAGTGATCTTGTTGGGGAGGTCCACGTGGCAAGAACCTGAGAGCAGATTCTGGTCACAGCCAGCAGGGAACTGAGGCCATTGGTCCAACAGGCTTCAAGAACCTGAATTCTGCCAACAACCATGAGAGCTTCGGAGCTTCCCGAGAGGAGCTTTCAGATGAGGTCCCTGAACTGGTCAGCATCTTGACTGCAGCCTTTGAGGGACTCTAGGGCAGAAAAGCAAAATATGTGGCTGGACTCCTGACCCAGAACAACACTCAGATAATAAGTGCATGTTGCCTTAAGATGCTTTTGTGGTCATTTGTTACACAATATAGGTAATTAATACATTTCTATAGGTGAAATAAGAGTAATTCACCTATGAGGAAAAATAAGGATAATAATGCTATCTATCTCATGCTGTTATGTGAGGACCAAGTGAGATAACATACATGATATCACACTCACAGAACATGGGTTGGCAGGTGTGGCAGCTTGAAATTATTTTATGAATTCCAAAAAGAGAAATACTATATCTGTAAACTATTCTTCTGGGTTTGATGCCCTTTGATTGCATTAAATTCAGTTGATGGGCTTTTGATTAAACTGCTTGATAAGATTGATTTAGGGCTTTTGATTGAACGGTGTAGGTGAGATGTGACTTGGGTTGGGTTCCCACCCCCGTGTAGGGTCTGATATAAATGGAAACACAGAGAAAGATTCACTCACACAGACATAGGAAAAGGAAGCTGCCATGTTTGATCCTGCCATGTAAGAGAGAGGATTGCTTAAGCATGAAGCCCCAAGAGGCTGGGCCAACAGGGCAACTCAAGAGGGGAAAGCTGAGACCTCGGCAGAAATCAGCGGCCACCCTGCTTTGCCACGTGCCAGGACAGCAGGATCAACAGTAGCTGACTTTGGTGAGAAAGCACCTCTGATGGTGCTTGATCTGGAGGTATCTGATTTGGACTTTTCATGGCCTTGGAACTGTAAGCTTTTACCCCAAATAAATCCCCTTTATAAAAGCCAACACATTTCTGGTACTTGCATTAGCAGCCTTTTGGCAAACTAAGACATCAGGGCCACTCTGCTCTTGACCAAGCTTACACCAGGTCAATGTAAGCTTCATCTTAAAACTGCTGCCTTGGGACAGAAATGTGACAAGTCATGTGCTGGACTTTAAAGTCTTCCCCCATAGGTAACACATGTCATTTCTGCTCACATTTCAGTGTCCAAATCAAGCAAGCGGCAACATTTAACTTCAAAAGGGACAGGAATGTTCCCATGCCTGGAAGGTGATGAGCAATGACATTGCCTTGGGCTCATCAGCATTATCCCCAGTTATCACGGTTTTCAAATGGTTTGATCACTTCTCTCCTGCTCCTGGCTCTCTGCCCTTGGCAGCTTCTCTCACTATCTTCCTTTTCTATTTACAATATTTTCTTTTAAAAAATCCCCTTGCAAATGGTCTATATCAGAGGTCCACAAATTACAGCCTGTGGGCAAAATCCAGCCTGCCATCTGTTTTCATAAATAAAGTTTAATAGGAACAACCAGGCCCATTCATTTAAGTGTTACCTGTGGCTGTTTCTGTGCTGCAACAGCAGAGTTGAGTAGCTGTGACCGTGGCATGGACCACAAAGGTGAAGATATTTACTGCCTGGCTCTTTAAAGAAAAAGTTTATCTATACAACTTAGAATTCTTAAAAATAGGCATGACCTTTCAGCCAGCAATTCCATTTTCTAAGAAAACAGTGGGGCACGTCCACATAGTTTATCTACAAGAATGCACAGTAGATTCGTGTTTATGAGAGCCAGGAACAGGGAGCGATATGGTCAGTTATTTGGGTCAGCTTGCATGGCTAGGCTATAGAGTGAACGACAATCAAACACGCCTCTACTGGGAAGGTATTTTGTAGCTATGATTAACATCCACCATCAGCTGACTTTAAGTAAAGGAGAATTTGCTGTTTAGGCCTGTTCAATCAAATGAAAGATAGAAAGAGCAGAATTGAGGCTTCTCAGGAAGAAATTCCCACTGTGGGCTGCAGCTGCAACCCATACCAAGGTTTCCAGTCTCCCCTTCCTGATGTAGCCAGCCCCCAATTCCTTGTAATAAAGCCAATTCCCAGTGATAAATATCTTAATATATATCCTATGTTCTATTGCTCTGGCAGAACTCAGACATGATGATAGATAGATAGATAGATAGACAGATAGACAGATAGATAGATAGATAAATTACATGATAGATATAGATAACTATAGATAATAGATAGATAGATGCAGATAGAGATAATAGATAAAATATAAGTAGCCTAAGAAGAGGTAAGGGGGTTTGGTTACAGTATAGTGATAGTTTAAATAAAGGATGGGAAGTCCTTTCATGGAATTAAGAAAACTGTCATTAAGAAAAATGTTGCAGAAAATTAATGCCATGTGACAATGTACCCTGTGCATTAAGTGATAAATGCAAGATAGAATATGCTTTTGCAATAAAAATTTTTTTTAGTAAAATGTGTATGTATATGTGTTTTTATGTGTGTTTGTGCATGTTTGTTAGAGAGAGATTTAAAGGATATACACCAAAATATTGACAGTGGTTATCTCTAGGTAGTAAAATTAAATTTAAAAATTTTTCTCCCCATTCTTCTTTGTATGTTTCAACCTTGCTGTTGTGAACACACCCCTCTTGTGATCCAAGAAAGGAAGGCTGTTATTTTGAAAGCCCCTTAGGTCTTCCTGGCTCCCCTCGGTTCTCTGCTCTTTCTCCTCACAGAAAGATCTACACAACCCCATGGAGAGACTCTCAACACACCGCTGAATATTTTAACTATCACCATCTTGCCAAATGAAAACAATGGAGGCTCTTTTTAAACCACTAGCTAGCTGTTTGTTTATTTTACCTCATTACTCTGATTCCCTTTTGGCTCTTAGGACGCTTCTCGGGGTGTTCTGAAAATAGGGTGCTTTCTGGCGTGGCAGTGAGATCTAGCATGTTATTTAGCTTTAAAGCTGCCTCAGATTCAGGACTGAACGTGATTAGAAGAGGAGCATGGTCCAGATGGGAAAGGAGGCCACATTTCTTAAGCACCCAGTTATTTTAACCATAAAATAAAACCTTAAGGATTTAGATTTCTTTAATTTGAGATTTATGCTAATATCAAATTTGTAATCATTTGAAACTATTCCAAGTAAAATTAACAGTGCAAATAAGATACTGGGGGTTAAGCTTGCATGGGGTCTAATTTTTATAGGCTTTTATTTAATCAATTATTGGGATGCAATTTCCAATTATTTGCAACAGTCAATAAAACTGAATTGCTGTTCCAGTTTTAGGTACTACCTGTACTTTAAAGAAAAAAATCCTACAGAATTAAGTACTTCCCACTTTCAAATGAACCGTCCCTGTGATTCTTCCCCATTGTGGGGGCCCCTCATTGGTGGAAGTGCCAGGCACCGTGTAGGAGGCTCTGTGGACAATCTCATTCAATCACCCCAACAATAGTGAGAAGTGAGTATTAGTACCCATTTTGCAGAGAATAAAACTGAGACGTCAAGGTATCTTTACCTTGCTAAGGGATATGCTATCAGTACTCCAGGAGCTTTGCCTCTCAACTCTCCCTCCAAAATCCATGTCCTTTCCACTATCCCACGCTGACTTTTAATTAAGATATTTATGATAAATGATATTAAGTGCTTTACTGATCCCATCTCCCATTTGGAAAACTGTCCTTATACTGAAGATGTGATTTCAGATGTCGGCCCCCACGCTTAAGTTCCTGCCACCTGCACTGACCCATCAGCTGCTTTACATCAAAGGCATTCTCTTAGTTCACACTTGGTTTTGTTTGTTTCATTTTGAAGGATCTGGATTTTTTTTTTTTCAAATTAATTTTTAATTTGGGGTAGTTGTAGATTTGCAGAAAAATTGTGAAGACAGTATAGAAATGCCCATGTCCCTCACACCCAGTCTCCCCTATTATTAACATCTTACATTAATATCTTATGTTTGTCCTGATTAATATTGACTACAACCAGGCTTTGTTCAGAGTTCCTCATTCTCTCTAATGTCTTAGTCCACCCAGGACAGCACGTCATTTAGTCGCCCGTGTCTCCTTACGCTCCTCTTGACTGAGACAGCGTCTGTCGTTTCTGATGACCTTGACAATTTTGAGGAGCACTGATCAATATTTGGTCAATTGTCCCTCAGTTGGGACTTGTCTGATAGTTTTCACGTACCATGCCAAAGTAACATGTTAATGAGGAAACTGGGAGTGGGGGACATGGGAACTTCCTCTATTATCTTTGCAATTTTAACCTAAATCTAAAGCTATTTTAAATTGAAAGTTCACTTTAAAAGGAGAGCCTAAGGCAAAAAACGCGTAATTGAAAACCATATAATGAAGATACTGTATGAAACCAGAACGGTCCACAGCTCGAAGCGGCAGAATAGACAGACACACGGAAGTCAGCTGAGAAGGAAAAGAGGTTCTTCTGGCCAGCAGAGGACAGGAGCTTTAATCAATGCCAAATCTGCCTCCCCATATACAGTTTTTCTACAGGTCTGAAACAAAGAGAATAATCATAGACGTGATTTGAAAGAAAGGAAATTAATCATAGACTTGACACCCTTGGGAAGGGCTTTGGTGAGCTTTTCTAGTTTTCTGCTCTGGTTAACATTTAAGATACATATTGTGCCTCGTGCCTCTTAAGTTTCACGGTGGTAATAATAGAGAATGAGTGAAGCATTACAAGGATGCGTCACACATTTTCTTTACAAAGAAAAGATGTAAAAGGTCTGGTTAATATTAACCTCAACAGAGCTATGTGCTTTTCTGTAGAAACTTTATGCCTGTTCTAAGGTGCTTGCTAGGTTACAAGCACATTGTATTCTGTTCATGCTACAAATCCCCCCGACTCTGCTCGAGCTACAATACCATTTCACAGGTCAAACTGCCAAAACTGCTTTGTGATTATTAGCATAGCACCCAGCATTGGGAGTTTCACGCAGCTGGTGGAAGTGCCATGGGCCTCACTGTCTCCTGTCTGCCAGAGCACACAGTAGGACTTACAGCATGTGGGAAAACACATATTCAAACCAAACCAAATAGACTGTTTTGTATAGGCTATATATAATATTTATAAGAACATATTTTAGGGACAAATGACATTTAATGTGGGACAGTGTTAGGTGAAGTTTGTGACTATTCCGTTTCCTGTTTGTTTCTCCTGTCGTTCCCTGTTCTGACGTCTCCTTCTTACCCATTGATGAAGGAGGGTTCCCCCCCTAGGGTGATGGGGATGGCTGGACAGACTCACAGCCTAGGGAGGAGGACATCTCTCACCACACAGGGCCAGTCAGCGATTGGATTCGGGAGCAGAGGGAACCAGCAGGGGCCGTGGGAGGATGTGATTGGCTTGTTAGAAAAATTCTACAGGCCAGCAGAGAACTGAAGCCCATGGCTCAGGGCCTGTTCCCCATGGCAAGGAGGGTGCTGGGCCAGGGAACTTGTGGTTTGAGACCCTCCCTGCCCACTCCCAGGTCAACTGATGTCATCAGCCTGATCAGGACCTGGAGGAGAACTGGCTGGACTGGGCTTCAGTGGAGCCAACATGCTGGCAGAGAGAGCCTGGGGGTGGTTCTGGGCCTGAACGGGTCCCGGGCAGAGCCTCAAGGCCATCTCCAGAAGCCTGCCATTTACAATACAAGCCTTCCCCATCCCCACCCAGCCTGACACACAGAATCTGTCACATGTCAGGGCCTGTTTTCAGCAGACGTAGTTTCTGTCCTTATGGAGCTTACAGCGTGGTAGAGGAGAAAAACATGCAATTTTTAAAAAATCATTCAAGTAAACACATAGGCTAAACTGTGGTAAGAGGTGAGAGGTCACAGTTTGACCATCCCGTGAGATATTTGTGGGGTCACAAGGGAGGAGTCTCTGAGACATGGACAATGCCTCTCCAATGGTAGAATTCCAGGCTCTGACACCTGTCAAGGAAAGATACCTAGGCCGGAGAGCGAGGGGATGGTCTCCCCCTGGCCCTCACACCACACCGCATGGGCGTTGGCTCCTGCATCCACCGATGGCCAGGCCTGGCTCACAACGAGCCTGCCCAGAGCCTCGGTGGACCCAGAGGCACCACTCGGCTTCCTAAGCACACAGCGCACCAGCTCTGATCGGCTTGGTGGCAGGCTCACCCGTAACAGGCAGGGGCTGACCCTTTGGTTTGAACCGTGGAGTCACTAAACTTTGATTGGTTGCCAGAGTCAGAAATTCTATGTGCCCCATTTTTTAAAAAATGAGCAATTTATTAGATGGACTTGAAGGTGACTCACAGATGCCAAGGACAGAACAAGGGCTGGGCTTCAGGAGCTCAAAGCCCCCCTCCTCCTCTTGTTAGCGCTCCTCGCCGCGCGTGGGGCAAAACCAGATCACCAGGACCTGCGGCTGCCTTCTCAGTCCACGCAGCCACCAACAGCCCATCACACCGCATACCTCCATCCCTGAGGAAAAAAGGCCAAGTGTTTTCTTTGGCTCCCATGTCCAAAACTACAGGAGAAAAGCTCTCATTGACCCGTCTGCTGTGGCCTGATGAACAGGGTCCTAAGAGAAAGGGACACCTCCCGCACTGATCACGCAGGCGGGGCGGAGGGAGGGGGCTGCCCCAAGGAACGAGGAGCCGAGCAAGGACAACCGTGTGATTCAGTCAGGTTAGCGTTTTTACCACAGCCTGTTTGTCAGCCTGCAGGTGTACAGCTCATGCTTTCTGGCTTATATGGCTCCTTATCCCAGTCCTCTCCAAAGTTCCTTGTGGGGTCCTCATTCCATTCGGGACAGGATTTCGCCGCTCACCCCCCTCCGGCCACTAGATGGCAGTAGACTTAAGACTGTGGCAGAAGTCACCCCGTTAGCCCAGCTGTCCTCCAGGGCACCAGACCCCCAGCTCCCACACACCAGGAATATATTGGGCATGTCCCAAGGCAGGAAGGCAGCCAATAGCGAAAGGAAAGGGCACCTGAGAGTAGCAGAACCCAGAGGGTCTGAGGCAAGACCAGGAACCCAACGGCAACAGGGTCCTCCGGATGCTGTGACAGAGACAGAGGGAGCCAGAATATTTGGGGCCAAGACCCAGTGTTTTGCGTATGGGGAGAATGATGCCAGGAAATAGTCTCCAAAGAAATCTGGTTTTGGTTAAATTAATGATGATGCAGCATTTCTGTGTTTTGAATATGAAAACGGGAGACACAGGGGTGGCGGCCATGGTTCCCAGGGCTCTGGGGATGACAGCGCCGATGGCCTGGTGCAGACAGGGAGGCAGAGGGGTTGCTGGGGGCTCCCAAACCAGGACCGGAAGCACAACTGGGTGGCAGGATTCTCTAATTGGGAGCTCTCGTGTGCTGCGTCTCCTTGTGATTCTCTCTCCTCTTCCTCTCCCTCCTCCCACCTCCCCCTTCTCCATCCCTCCATCCCTGGCTGTCAGGACCCTCCTAGCTCCCAGATAGTCATCTCCTCCTCAGATGACCACCAGACACTAGTGTCTGGGATTCCAATTCCGAGTACAGGGGGAAGGACACCGATTGGTCCAGCTTGTGCAGGTGTCCCCACATCTACCTGCTGTGATGTCAGAGGGTCAAGGCCACAAAGCACAAAATGGCTGCCAGGACTCCTCTGTGGGTAGGACTGTAGGTTTCAGAGGAAGGATTTGTGGGCCATGAGATCCCTCAAGACACTATTCTAGAAGAGGGTGGACCAGGGTGAGATCCAGCAATCAGGGTGAGAAGCCATCCCATGCTGGGGGTGGGGGCCTCAGTGTGAGCCCCTCTTCTGTCACATCCCCTTGGGGGAGGCACACAAGTCCCCTTAGGAACTGCCAGGTTTCTTCCATGCTCACGCGGCTGAGCTCTTTGGGTGCCACTCACTTCAACCTGCACATCCACTGCACACCGGCCGAAGTGCAACGCTAGCATTTCCAGTTTGCTATGTGAAAATCTTGAACCTTCTGGCACCTTCCTGTGCCTGCGTCTAGTTCCACCCATGCCCAGCCGCACTTTCTGCTCCACAATTCTGTGACGATCACTAAATTATAATAAGCTGTACTGTAATTAATTACAGTCCATACCTTCATGTATTCCTGGAAGTAGAAGTCCAATTAAATAGCTTGGGCTCTGCCTCCCTGCCCAAGTATGGGCTTCTTGGTCAGGTACAGTTAAGAGCCTGGTCTTTGTTCTGAGCATTTAAATACCAGCTCTGTCCTTAATTAAGCAAGTTACTTAAAACCTCTCCAAGCAAGGATGGCCAGATTTAGGGGAAAAAACACAAACAAACAAACAAACAGGACTCCAGTTAAATTTACATTTCAGATAAACAACAAATAATTTTTTGTATAAATATGTCCCAAATATTACATGGTATATACTCAAACTAAAAAGTGTTCGTTATTTATCTGAGTATATAGGATGAACTAAAATATTTGTTACTTATCTGAAATTCAAATTTAACTAGATATCCTATATTTTATCTGGCAACCCTACAAGTCCCAAGTCTTCACCAATAAAACGAGGATAATAATTTGAATATTCCTTTCATGGGGTTGCTGTGTGGTTTAGATGAAATAATACCCATAAAGTATTGGGGCAACATAAATGTTCAATACATTGTCATTATTACTCTTCTATTCAGTAGAGGATTGCCTTTGACAATTTTGGTTTATGCCTGCAGCCCCTGGGAAATCATTAATAGCTCTTCTATTTACATTCAAAACTACGGCAGTTTGGATGAGAAATTATATAGTCATCTCAAGGATAAGGGACCAAATGTTTATTCATTTTGAAGTGTACATTGCATACAATGTATTTTGAAGTATATATTGAAATGCTTCCTTCCTTTCAACCACCAGATGGCACTGCAAAGAGATAAGCTGAATGAGAAAGAATTGTTAAAATTTTGCTTTCATAATAGCCCTTGGTTGGGTTTCACTACCACCACCTACTCCCAGCACACACATTTCATTTTATTCAGTAAGAATGGGTGACAGGAATTCTATGAATACTCTAACAGTTGGAATACACACACACAGAAGAAGACTGTAAATTATGCTAGGAATAAACTCATGAATGATTATCCTCCAGCCATATTTTCTTCTTGAATAAAATGAAATTGTATTCCTATTTTCATAGTTACAGTTAAAATTAACCAGAACACTATTTGTACTCTGTGCCAGACGGGATATATTTTCTTATTTGCTTACAATATATCCTCAACAGCTAGGACAATACCTGGCATCAAAAGAATGAATGAATGAATGAACAAACAAAAAGGTAGATGGAAGAATAAATGGAAGAATGGATGGATGAATTCCAGGGCTGATTATTATGCGAAGGTAAACTTGTGGACCCCGTTAACTTGGACTGAAACTTTCTGAAATAGGAAGTGATGGGACCCCGTTGAAAACAAAAGCACATATTTGCACTTAGAAAGAGGTCTCTACAATACCAGCAATAGATGATGGATTCATGTCTTAAAAGAGAGAATCAAGCCTCTTCTTAGGGAAAAGAGGTAAAACAGAACAAAGGGCTACAGTTTTCACCAGCTCCATTTTTGCTTCTTCTACCCCAACTAGTTGAGAGTAAGGTACATTCAAGAGATTTTATTGAGAACAGGGGTCAGAAAAAGGCACATACCAGTCAACAAACTGGTCAAAGATAGAAATATTTTACCAGGCCAGGCCGCCAAGAAAATGTTAAGTAATTTCTTCTCCAATTCTACCAATACATAAGACCCACATACCAAAAAAACCAACTCGAAAAAATGTCAGTCAGCACAACAGAAGAACAAAAGGAGGAAGCATTTTCAAACACTGACTACTATTTGCCTTTTGAAGTTTAACAAGAAAATTTCACATGATAACCATACATGTGTATTTTTCAATGCAGAAGAAATAGATGATCATAATAAAACACTCCTTCATTAGAGAAATAACCACCAATAACTTTCCAATTACTGGGAAACTGAAAGGCTACAGCAAATCTACTTTAAATTTCAATGCTTAACTCTAAGGCTATCTGGTACTGATTCCTGAAGAGTAGGTTTTACAACCAAAGGATGTCTAAATGTTTCATCAAAACAGAAAGCACTTCATGAGGAAAGACTCTTCAGGTTTAATGACACTTTCCCCCAGTCTGAATCTGTCCTTTTTATAAAAAATTGTCCCACCCCCACTCTTCCACCTCTTAGCAGTTTTCTCCCAAACCTTCTGGTGTCAGTAAATAAAGGTTACTCACATCCAGAGACTCAGCTGGCAGACCTTTAGGGAAACTGGAATGGATTTCTTAACAACAGGCTGGATGACTGCTGGCTAGGAGCACCCACCCTGGGGCCAGAGTTTCAGATTGCATAATGTTGTACTAATTTCAGTTCTTTGGTTGTAAACAATAGAATCCAACTCTAGGTCAAAAGCACCATACTGGAGAGCTCAAAGAATGGATGGAGCTGGAGAACTAGGTTTGGAAGCAGAACCAGACCATGGTAGGCCTTGTTGTCTAGAGAGCAGAAACTTCTCAACCATCTGGTTTGGAAACCATCAATGGAATCATTGTGCTCCTGCCATTTTATTACCATACTCAGATGATTCCACTCAAGATTTAAAGTCCCAGAAGAGAGGCTGGTCGACCTAGTTTGGGTCACATGCCTGCCCCTTGGCTAGAGCTGGGCAGATCACCAAGGCCACCCACATGGGGAAGGAATAACTTTCCAAAAGGAAGTCCAGTGTCTTCTAAAGGTAGGAATTGGATGCTGATGGCCAAGAATCCACAATTGACACCACTATGCTTTATTGAGGGAACTACATTTTCTTTTCCTCCTTATATACCTACTAGTCCACAGAGCAGATATTTCTACCACTTGAAAGTGCTCAGTAAGTGTCCACTCTTCTTTCTCCCTCTCACACATTCTTTCCCACCCAATGATGCAAGGTGGGGAGAAAGGGAAGAAGACACAGAGCCTACGTGACTCTGCCCTCCACAGAATACTACTTCAGGCTGACCTGATCCCAGGCTCTTGTGTACTCTGCACATTCCTGTTCCCTGGATGGGAAGCCCACATGTTTTGAGACTCAGGACAGGCGGAAGGCCTCTAAACTGAGACTGTTGGGCAAGGTACGAGCAGGGTCCTTTCTGAGACGGGCTGGGTAAGTGCTGCCTTACAGACCTAACTCTTCCCTAAGGTCTACCTAAGGTGGACACTGGGCTGAGCATCCAGATCCCCCATCAGGACTGTGGCCCTCACTCCCCACAGCTGCCAAGAGTGTTGCTCGCAGTTGGGTATGGCCCCAGGACTAGCCCTCATCCAAAGGGAGCTGCTTTGCCCAAGGTCTCCCTCCTCTTCCAAGAGTAGCCCATAACCGGTGACTGGTTGTGGGCATATAAAGATCTAGCCCCTGGCCTAAATGCAGGACATCCTTGAAGGGTGGTCCCAGCTTCACAGGACTGGCCAAGGCCTCTAGCACCCCAGTAAGCCTCTGCACACAAATCTCTACCTCAGTATCCAATCAATTACAGTTGGTGCCAAGATTGGTCCTGGAAAGCAGACTCTAAAGTGAGAGTTTGAAGTTGGATCACCTGTCATCTGCTGGCAATGGGGACTTGGCACTGGTGGTGGGCAGAGGATAGGCTACCAGGGAAGGGAAGGCACTGAGAGGCTCATAGAAGTAGTAACAGAAGGACTATGGATTCAGAGGGCTGTTTCTGGGAGCCATCAATGCATTAGCGAAATACAATAAAAGATGAGGGTGATTAATCACCAGCCATCTATAAAAAAACTTTTTTAATATAAAGGTGAAAGAGGGACTCTGGCAGTTGTTTTAGTTTGTGGCTACTAAAGCAAATACCATGTAAAGAGTTGGTTTAAACAACAGGATTTTATGGGCTCTTGGTTTTGAGGCTAGGAGAAGTCCAAAATCAAGGCACTGCTTTCTCCCAGAAGACTTTGGTGTTCTGGGATTGGCTGTCAGGTGGCCTTGCCTGGCTTCTCACTTCTCTTCCAGGTTCCATTGACATTCAGCTTCTGGCTCCTCCCCCTGGCTTTCACTCTCTTGGTGACCTTCTCTACAGGGCCTTCAGTAATAGGATTAAGATAATCCTGATTCAGCTGGACCACAATTTAACTGAAGTAAAGGTCCTATGTATAAGAGTTCACACCCACAGGAATGGATTAAGTTTAAGAACATGCTTTCCTGGGGTACATAGCTCCAAACCACCCCAAAAATACACAAAGAGACTCACATCTCCTGTAGCTGTGGACTAAATGAGCTGAGGATCTGACCTAGACTTGAGTAGAAGGGTAACAGGGCTCCAGGGAGGGCTGACTTCTCAGCCCCTGCAAGTCTGGTATGTCAAGGAAGGGGCTCTGATTAGCAAGGACTGACACTCAGAGACTGGGAGTGACATCTGGACCAATGTACCTGAAATTCACAAACCCTCTGGGCCTATACGAATGGCTCACTCTTCCCTGATTAATTCACACACACACACACGCACACACACACACACACACACCACTGCTTGAAGGCCTCTCCCTTGTGCTCCGTACCTCATCCACAGGATCTACTCCAAACTCACCACCAGACCAATAAATTGCAATATAATCCAGTCCAGAAAGGTCTGCTAAGGGAAGAAATTGACTAACCCAAGGGAGCGGCAGGAGCTGGGAATACATGGGGGACGTGTTCCCAAGCATGTCCGATCAAGCAAGGATGGAACATAAAGCAGGACAGGGGAAATCTGACCAATATGGGAGCACCATCCTGTGGTACAGAATTCAACACCCTGGCAAGGCAGCCAGGAGTCGTACAAACCCACTCAACTCTCTTCTCAACACAACAGCCAGACCCGTCATTTTAAAATGCAAGACAAATACTCACCCTCTCTTCAAAACCCTCTAGGGATTCCCAAACTCACTCACAGTCACAGTCTCTGTACAGACCCCAAACCCTAAGTGACTGGACTCCATCACCTCTCTCATTGCCTTTCCTACTTCTCTCTACCAGGCTCAGTTCACCCCAGCTCCATGACCCCATCCTGTTCCACAAAAACATGCCAAGGACAGTCCCACCTCAGGGCATTTGCACTGCTCCCTGGTGAAGTACCCTTCCTCCAATAGCCACACAGTTCACTCTCCCCAATTCAGGTCTTTGCTCAAATGTGACCTTCTCAGTGAAGTCTTCCCCGGCCACCCTGTTTAAAATGCAGCCTTCCCTCTCACTACCACTCTGGCACCTCCTAGCCCTGCTTCATATTTCTCCCTAGCACTTATTAGTATAATACATAAGCTCTCTATATTTAATGTTGTAGGCAGCCACTTTCACCTGCCTTGTACTGCTATAACCTCTCCATCAAGAGCAATGCCCAGCCTACAGGTGGCAATCAATACTTATTTGTTGAGTGAACGGAGGTCTTTGTCAGGGTGTCTGGATGGTCCTAAGCACATTAACATCTGCAATTCTTGGTATAAGATATGAATGACCAAAAGTGTGTGATTAAGAAACACCACTGAAAAGCAAGGAGTAATGTTAAATGGAATCGTGATAGGCTGGAGAGGACACGGACTTCAGAGCTGGCTGCCTCTGGGGTTGGATCCTCACTCTGAACTACATTAGCCACCAAGTAAGTGGAAACTCCCTGGATCCTGTCTCTATCTTCATGGGGATTATGGTCATTGTTAGTTTTTATGATAACAGCCACTGTTTGCTGAGTGCATACTGCCTGCGAGGCATTATACCAGGATGGGGATGCATATATAAATTTCATATATATATAAAATTTTACAAACCCATTAAATTCATCTGACGCATTAAATGGGCCTTTGTTTTCCTGTGGGTTTAAGACTAATCTCTCCACTCCCAGGATATCACCCGAGTCCAGAGATCCTATAATATTCATGGTAAAGTTAAGGGACAGGAATCAAAGAGCACGCACCAAGAATTCTCTGTATTTTTCTTTATGATTCAGAACTGTTTGATTCAAGGATGCGTTAGCCGAGGACACGAATACCAAAAAGCCCACACTTTCCCATACGCCCTGTTCTTTTAGTTCTTTTTTTGTGACAATTCTTTTATCTGTTTTTAGAGATTTTTTCATAAGTCCATCTAAACCAATTACACTAACAGAAAGAAATGGAAACTCCCTGGCACTGTGAAATTTAGGGAGCAAGAATAAGCAATAGAAGAAAGAAGTGACCCTACACCAATTCAGTAAAAGAAAAACCTTTGTAATTTTCCATCTATGGAGACACCTGGATACCTTTATGAAGAATAATTTTCTTTCCTTATCATAATTTTTTTTGGCTTTTAGTAAAGATCTACTAAGTTTAGTATCCCACAACAATTTCTCCTCATTCACTTGCAAATAACACACAGGGTAGAAATGGATATCTCTAAAGCTTTGGAGGAAAAGCTTTAAAGTGTGAGTGCTGGGGGGGGTCACTAGAACTTGGAGAGAGCAGTGGGAATGTGGCTTGATGAAACCTACTAGGAGCTGGATGTGTGAGTGTGTGCGAGTGTGTGTTCACTGGATTCAGGCAGCACGGTGGGAGAATGGCCTGGAGAAGCCTCGTAGAAGGCTCTGGTATCGTGGTTGGTTGCAGCATTCTGGGGACCAACATTTTTGAATGAAGTCCCGGCTGCACCACTTACCTGTGTGAACCTGGACAAATTACTATTCTGAGCCTCTGCTGCCTGCTCTGTGAGAAGGGCAAAGTAGAAATTGTAATTAGTGGATGACAAAACTTTAAATCAAAATTATTTAAATGAACTTGACCATTTTAAATTGTTTAAGCATTTAATTAAATCTTATTAAATAAAACTCTTTGCAGTTCTAGTACTTAGCCACTGAAGAGTTGCTAAGTTAATGAATTGACAGTCCACTTTACCTACTTTATGTCTAGAGTTACAGATGCACAAATTTAATAGTAATATTGAGGCAGGTTAGTGTAGGAAAAGAGGGAAGACCGAGTCACAGAGAACCTGGCTGTGAGATGCCACCCGGAAACCCCCTGAGGAAAGGCCCTACTAAGAACAAAGGGGAAAGACCCCACCAAGGCCCTGGCCATGAGGTCCCATTTAGAACTCTCCCAGGGTCAAGGGGAAGCCCTGGAAAAATTCAAACAGGCCTCCCCATTGGTCCCAGATAGCTCCAAACAAAAGGCCTCCTCATTGGTCCCCTGAGAGCTAACAGGTGAGAATCATAAGGCAACCAATCAGAACAGCAAACAGCTGGGGCCCCTCCCCAACATTAGGAAAGGGGAAGAGTTCTTAAAAAGGCCTAACCCAGGGCCCCACGCGCTCATCTCACCCTGTAGCACACCCGTACCGTCTCTAGGGGTATGTACTAACTCTTTTCTTGTTTCTTAATAAGATTTTTACTCCTGTGCCTACCCTACAGCATATCTTTAAATTCCTTTATGCGACATAGCTAAAGAACCTAGAAGCCCAAGCATTCTGCCAACATATCTGGCAAGCCATGGCAGGAGACAAAAAGGCAAGTAACACTCCCCAACACCCAACGAACACTGGCGAGTCTACGCTCTTTAATTAGAGCCTGTCTGTGCCCTCTTTTGTTTTATTAATGTCCAGATTAACTGCAAAACTCGGGCCCTGGTAGTGGTCATTAAATGGGCACTCTCACTGCCACTTCCTAAGACTTCTGTAATAGTAGGCCGAAAGACAATTTTCACACCGGCCCCTTTTCTAGGGAGAAAGTTCAGCTGGGTATCTTTGGTCTGGAACCCCGGGTCCAGACATCTCCTGAGACATAAGTTGCCATGGAGATTCCTGGCAGCAAGGCCTCTGCATTCTTGGGATGCTGGGAACCAGAGCAATAGTGCCAAACGACTTCCAAGACCTAAGCAACTTGGGAGCTTCAGTGTGGATGTTAGCTCAAAACGACTCCCAAGACCTAAGCAGATTAGGAGCTATGGTTTGGAGACTTAGAGTTCAGTCAGGGCGGGATCTGGGATGCCAGAATGGCTGACAGACTTTTTTTCCCCAATTTTTCCCTAGAACAATGGGCGTGTCCTCTAGCATCCCAGCAGACTCCCCATTAGGGTGTCTTCTCGGGAACTGACACAACCTGCCTAATGATGGCCTGAAAAGAAAAAGGCTAATCTTTCTTGCCACACCACGTAGCTGCAGTACTCAAGGGTGGCCTCTGCATGTGTATTAGTCAGCTAAAGGGGTGCTGATGCAAAGTACCAGAATTCTGTTGGCTTTTATAAAGGGAATTTATTTGGGCAGAAGCTTACAGTCACAAGGCCATAAAGAGTTCAACTCAAGGTATCATAAGAGGTACTTTCTCACCCAAAGTCATTGGCTACGTGTTGGAGCAACATGGTGGGTGATGTCTGTCAGGGTTCAGCCTTTCTTCTTCCTCTTAAGTCTCTGTGGTCCCAGCTTCTTCCAAACTCAGCAGTTAGCTGGGATAAGTCTCATCTCTCGCCTGGGGCTTATTTCCCTCCCGGCTTTCTCAGCTGTTCAGGGCTCTGGTCTCTGCAGCTGCAAACTATCAGGTGAACAGCTCGTCTCTCTTCCTGGGGTCTCTGCCATGTCTATGGAGCCGTCTCTATTCCTCTGTGTTCTTCTCCTGTGTGTTTACTTCCTGGGACTCCAGCATTAAAACTCCAACTCTTTCCTCTGCCCTGTGGTTTTCTCTGTGAGTCCCCACCCACCAGGGGGCCAGTGACTCAATGTCTTACTGACATGGCCCAATCAAAGCCCTAATCATAATTTAATCAAGTAAAAGTGAAACCTCTTAAGTTAATATAATCTAATATGCCCAGAGAAACAGACAAGTGTACAAACATAATCCAATATCTATTTTTGGAATTCATAAACAATACCAAACTGCTACACTATGGAACCCTGAATTCCAGTTAAACCTGTGTAAGAGAAAGGATGGGACAGGCAGATCTGAGGGCCAGAGACCATGTGGTCACATGTCTGTATGAGGGGATGAGGAAGTGCACTACCAAACCCATTAATTATAATAAGTTCAGGGAAATTACTCAGAGGAAAAACCAAACAAACAAACAAACAAACAAACAAAAAAACAACCCAGCCTTATTTTAAGGAACGCTGGTAGAGGCAATAAAAAAAATACCCTGTGGTAGATTGTGACTCTAGAGAAAAACAGATCCTCCTAGAAATTCACTTTATTAGCCAGTCTGCCTCAGATACCATAGGAAGCTGCAAAACCTTTCTCTGGGACCCCAAACTTCTGTAAACTCCCTTTTAGAAACAGCCTTCACAGTTTTCAACAATTGAGACTGCGCTGCCAATGAGAGACAGATAAGGAGGGCCAACCCTGGGGATAGATTCACCTTTAAACTTCCGCCATTAAAGTCTCCCTGTCAGCAGGAATATGCTTCAAGTGCAGAGAGGTGGGCCCTTGGCCACAAGCTGCCTTGCCACCAGGACCCCCCAAGGCCTTGCCCCATGGGAAGACAGAGGTCAGGAGTGGCTCCCTGGATGACACTGAGAACCACCAACTAGGAGGAGCTTCTGGTAACCTTTGATGTGGTAGGTAAAATTGTTAATTTCTTAATTAACAAAGGAGCCACTTACTCAGTCCTGACCTGCCAGTGAAGACCTCTCTCATCTCCCATGTACCTAATAAGGGGAGTAAACGGGGAATCATCATCTAGGCCATTTACTAAACCTCTCACCTGCAGAATAAGCAGTGTCACTTCAAGGAGGAAGTTGTTAAAGGCCTCCAGCCCATGATTAAAAAGTTCCTAGAGCATAGCCTCCCAGTTCCTTGCCTGTCCCCTTGGAAAATCCCAATCCTTCCATTGAAAAAGCTGGCAGGATTTTAACCCTTGCTAGAGGTAGCTAATGGAAATGCAGCCCCAATTCATGTCTCCTTGGGGGCAAGGCTTCCCTGGATCCCTCAGCCTTGTGCCTAGCAGCTGCCCAGGGATTTTCCTGGAGGAGCAAAGATGGAGGTTTCACCGGGTGCTTCATGAAGGTGATTCTAAAGTTGGGCCTTGCCCTATGCTAAGTAAGTGTGTAACATTCTCTATTCTGTTCTAATATGTGCCTACTTTAACTTTTCAGTCTCCTCGTGCCCAAAAACTCATAAATAAATTTTGGGGCTCACCTGTTACAAATTAAATGATGGTGAAAGGTAACTTAAAAATAAGTCCTTAAATTTCAATACTATCTTGCAATTAAATTTGATGTATAAAAGAAATCACAAGTGGAATTAGTTCAACTACTGCAAAAACAAAAAACTTAGCAATGTTAATGTTACTAATAAAATAGTTTTAGTTGCTCAGTTAAACAAAAGTTTCCAGTTTGTTCTTAAGCAAAAATTACTAGAAATTGTAACTAAGAGTTAAAATAAGATTATTATAAAAATGCCTTTATATTATGAAACAGCAAAAGGATAATATCTAAGGTTGTTATAGCTGGGTGAATTTAGCCTAGACCTACTATTGTGACAGTAATTCTGGACTGAGATTGCAAAACAAATGAAAAAACCAACTCAGGGGAGCTGATGTGGCTCAGTGGTTGAGCACTGGCTTCCCACATACGAGGTCCCAGTTTCAATCCCTGGCCCCTGGTACCTAA